>ML834527.1:104282-125657 GCA_009831015.1 Picea engelmannii | reverse complement strand
TGGAGGCTTATTTGGTGTAGAAATTCCCTTTTTGGGTGGCATGTTGACCAAGTATCACTTTCGAACCTTGATTTTGAGGTGGTTCTGCTAGACAATATGTCTTCTGTTGTATCTCCAAAGTTTTGGCCCTTCTGTGTATGAAAATTTCTTTTATGTATTTCTCTAATATTTCTTCTCTGCAATGCCATAGGTCTGATCAAAATTGGATGTGCCAAGTGGAAATTATGGTAACTTCCCCACAACTTGCTGATTTTTGGCCTTTCCAGGAAATCTCACTTGTATAGAATGCCCCGCACACAATAATTGATATAAAATTCTGAAACTCGCACCCAAGATACTAAAGACTGTCCATGCTCCAATGAAACTAGTCCCACTCAATTTGGATACTCGAGCAAGAAGTTATGATTGTTTTACCTGGAACACCTTATTGAGACTAGTCAATAGGACTAGTCAGATACCATGTCTTACACAAGGTGTATCTACAAATGTATGATGACCCAGAAGCTGAAATTTTTACCAAATATAAAAAAATAATTTCTGTAAATGGCCCCCAGAGTTCAGGGTCTGAAATGTTACAGAAAATATTTTATAGCGAAAATGCTGCAAAGACTCATTTCAGGATGATTCCAGAACCCTATCTTGTACAGGCTATATCTCCGAAAGTATAATGCCTCAAGAGATAAATTTTGAACCCAACATACCTTGATCTCTCTTCTAAATACCCTACAAGCCGTTCCTTCTGAAACATTGTAGAAAAAAAGTTATAGTGAAAATTCCACGGTGTCTCAGATGTAGCAGCGAAACCCCAAGACCTTGAGCTCTGATACCATATGTTAAGAACCAAACTTCAATATAGCATAGAAAAACCTTAGGAAAAGTACTCAACGCCTTGAAAAAGAGATAATTTAAGATAATAAGCCTCTTCAAGGGGTCAACCTCCTTTTACCCCACTTAAATGTTCAAGTACAAGATGATTCAAAATGAAAATGTCTCCTTGGTATATATAGGAGACTAGGAGGTATAATTACAAATAATGGCCTAAAGATGACATAATTAAAATAACATTACTAATCTAAATTACAACTAATGGCCTAAATCCGACATAAATAAAATAGCATTACTAATCTAATATGCCCCAATTAAGGGGTAATGAGCCAATATTAGGGCTTAACACCAACTTATATTAGACTCATCACATTTGATCTAGATAATGGAGAACCATGTCTACCCACCTTTCCAGATACTAGTCAATATTGGGAACATCACTTTTCATTGGTGTATCATCGATGAAGGTGCATCCACATGCATCATGTCCAAAACTATATGGTAGAAACTTGGCTCCCTTGAGCTAGTACCATCCACCATCACCTTGAGAGCCTATGATGGTCGACCATCCTCCCCTGAAGGGATCTTCCAAAATGTCCCTGTTGAACTTGGGTGAAAATCCATCCTCATCGACATTGAGTTTATCAATTCCTGTTGGCCCTTGGTTATGGAAGCAAGTGAATATCAAGGAAGAAAAGGAAAAATGCAAATTGTGCAGAAAACATAGTGACTGTTATTGGGTCGAAGTGAGAAAAAGAGAAGAAAAGATGGAGCAAAGTAAGAGAAATCAAGGTGTTAGACATGGAGATCGAGGATGAAAGACCAGCAAAGAAGATGGATCGTGGACAACTTAGTAAGCAGAAAAAGCCACCGTTGGATGCTTTGGAGCACTGCGCAAGAAGGAAGGAAGGATAGGTTGGCGAAGCCTTGAAAATGCAGGTCAAGTTGACCTAGGATTTTAGACACCTAGGGTTTTGGTATCTAGGGTTTTGACACTTAGGTCTGGACCTAAGTCTGTTTGTGAGCTATTGTAATGTATAAATAGAGGTCTAAAGGACATGGGATGGGTTGTTGTTGTTATTATTGTTGGTACTAATTTGGTTGAGGATTCATTACTATTGTGTGATCGAGTGAGTACTATTGTGTGAGAGAGAAGTGTTGAGCATAGAGCCTTCTGGTATTGTAATATCTTCAGCTGGGTGCGAAGATCAGTCCTGCAGTTGGGTGCGCAGGAAGGGGAGAGAAAGAAAGGATAAGAAAGAATATTTTCTAGATGAGAGTGCATATAAGAAATGAATGCTTCATCTTAATATATTATAAAGCACAGTTCTATGGATGTATCCCTAGAGAGAGGGTGAACCACATATATCTTATGTTGTGTGTGATTGATGCCCTGCTCTTTGTCATTTGATATACTACTATTTGCATTAGTGTGTTAGATATGATAGATAGTTGTGCAGAGTAGATCTGAACTGGTAAGTGATATATATAAATGTTGTATTGTTCTTGTATTAGATACACCTGGTATTCTATTTGGTTGTAGACATCTCTGTCCTGCAACCCCCCATAGCTACTTCGGGTGAGACTACATCTACCTTGCAGGTGTTTCCGAAAGGGCCAATAGTTAGGGCTTGTTGGTGCGCTCTTGGAGATAAACCCTGGGTCTACCCATGTGCCAACAAATGGATCCGTTTCTGGGACCAAAATCTTCTTGAGGGAATGTCAAGGTGGTTTCCATCAAAGACAAAGATTCATAAGTGGATAGAAGATCAAGAAAAGGACTTTGTTGAAGCCTAGAACAAGAACCCTAATATTAGTACAAAAGATTGTCTGGAAAGATATATCTTTATTGATATACACAATATTTTATTTGGAGGAATCCATAGAGTTTTATACGAGTGAATACCTAGGTTAGAAGATACCCAATTTGAGATCAGATCTAGGCCACCTGTGGTTTGGACGTCAACGTTGATTAAGAAGGTCAAGAGAGTTGATAACGTCGTGTCAAGAGCAGTAGATCACTGGTTTGATAGTACCATTGGAGGTTATATCACCAAGTTTGTTGTTGACAGAGTAGAATCGTATAGCTAAGCAGAGAGATACTTATTTAAGGGACCTAGAGGAAAATTTTTACATTTTCTGAAGTTGAAGATCAAGATGCTATTGCATGAGAATAACATATTGAATATACCGTAGTCTGCTGGATTAAAAGAGCTAATGTTCAAGAACTCAGACAGGGACACCGACACAGAGGCTGGACATACGCGCAGTGGGAGAGTGTTTAGAGAAGTTCCTCTTGCGATCCTGTTTAAGAAGAATTATGGGGATGAGGGTTTCTACAGTGGAGAAGAGGCATATCTGACAGACGAAGAGAATTCAGAGTCTTCTAGGCCAGAGGAAGGGAAAGCTGAAGAACCTCATCGAGAAGAGCCAAAAGCTTCAGGAACTGTGTATATTTTTGAAGTAAGTACTATTAATCCCCCTGTTGATTCAACAACATTAAGAAATCAAAGTAATCAAAGTCACCTGAGCATTTAGAGCACTGTCACTAGTAGCCCAACATAGACTCAGTTAGGAAACCTAAGAAGATATATGGAAGATGAGATGAGGTTACCCACCTTTAGAGGAGATGGATCTGAAGATCCTAATCAACATTGGTTTCTATGCAAAGCCATATGGAATATTAAGAACATCATCCACGAAGATGTTAAACGAGCTTAGTTTAGTACCCTAAGAGACCATGCACTGAGCTGGTACATGAAGTTTGTTAAGGGAATTGCCCAGCCTAAACCACTAAATGATATTAAGAATTCATTTATTGTCGGGTTCAAGAAACCCAAGTCGAAGTCATAGTGAATTATGGAACTAAAAGAAATCAAGAAGAGAATAGTTGAACCGATATGGGAGTTCAATCATAGGTTTAAAACCTTGATGAGCCACTTGATTTTCTAGATCCCATATGAGAAGAACAAGGAATGGTTCATTGCTTCTCTCTTACCACACATCAAAGTTCCTATGATGCAACCAAAATATTTCTTCGTAGGTTGAAGCACTGGAGATCACTATGAAGCTAGAATTAGCCCCTATGGGAGAATCCAACTCAGTTATGAGTCAAATATTGAGTTAGCTAACTAGTTTGTCTTTGCAGGTCGAAGATATGAAGAAAGACAAGGGAAAATACAAAAGGGAAGATATTTGGTGTGTTGGATGCAAATCAAAAGGCCATGACAAGGAGCACTATCCCCTATTTCATGAATAATTGGCCTCTGGAGCTTCAAGTCCTTTGAAGCAAGTTACCCTACCCTGGTGCAAGGTATGTAGAAATAAACATCGCCTTGGTGAGTGCTATTACATGAAAAAATATGTTTAGACACCCACAAATTTGTATTTCACATTCTGTAAGACCATGGGGAATGATGATAAGGATTGTAGGGATTACGACCTCATGCACTAAAGGTAAAGGGATATATACAAAATTCAAGGTGAAGTACAACAAGAAGGAAACACTACGCATTATAACTCCCCTGGGAGAGGAAACTTCAACCCTCATGGTGGATTCAAAGGAAGAGGAAGAGGAGGAGGTATGGGTCAAGGTCGAGGAAAAATAATCTGTTATAAC
The DNA here is from genome assembly GCA_009831015.1 of Picea engelmannii. Classification (NCBI taxonomy): domain Eukaryota; kingdom Viridiplantae; phylum Streptophyta; class Pinopsida; order Pinales; family Pinaceae; genus Picea; species Picea engelmannii. Next base: position 121,213 of record ML834527.1, on the reverse strand, counting down.
TGCACATAGCTAGGACACTTGGTAAGGGACTGTCAGAACCCTTGTACCACTTGCAGTTATTGCAACTCCTTTGAGCATGTTATTGAGGAATGTCCAACATTGTTGGCTAAACTTCAGGAGAGATGGTGACCTCAACAGAACCCGCACATACAATTAATCAAAGAATAACCTCGTGGAGAAGACCCTAGAGTGGCTGTCATCACTCGAGGAGGTGTTGTTATAGGATAAGACAAAATGACCCAAGGAAAGACTATAGAAGAATCAGGAGTCAGGAAAGATGCAGAGAAGACACAAACTTTTGATGCAAAGAAAGAAAACCAAATGTTCAAGGAGGCAAGAAGAGAATTCACGGGAGATCAAGGTTCTTCATCGAAGACATGACCAACAATAAGAGAATGTGGAATTCCTCTGGAATTTGATTAGTCTGCTTCACCCAGAGATGGAAAAGAGGCAAGTGAACTTGTCAATTTCTTGTATACATTTATAGAGCTGATTAAAGATGAGAAATCCATACAAGAATTGCAAAATTTGGTCAGACGGTATGAGATAGGAAGGGTATATCCTTTACTGAATAAAGCAGTACATTAAATATCCAAGAAGAGAAGGAAAAACAAGGAACTACACCTGAATGCTCAGATTGGAGAGTGTGATATAAACTATGTGATCCTCGACTTAGGGTCGAAGGTCAATGCCATGACGAAGCAAACCTAGGCACTGATAGGAAAACCTAAGTTGATATATTCCCCTATCAGATTTAGGATGGCTAATCAACAAGCTGTAAGACCCTTTGGAATATTGGAGCATGTCCCTGTGGACATCGACAAAGTGAGGACATTTTCATACTTTGAGGTAATTGAGATAGTTGATGATAGTTGTCCTTATCCTGCGTTGTTAGGAATTGATTGGGCTTTCAATAATTCCACTGTGGTTGATTTAAAGAAAAGAATAATGACGTTTGAAGGATATGGCCTTAGGGTTATCACACCTTTATATACCGATGAAGGTCAGTGATACACAGAGCCCATCAAAGAAGAAGACCACACATATGAACCAGAAAACATATACAAGTTAACAACTAGACAACAAGATTACATTAATCCTATGGTGGATTGAAATTTGAGATGGCGAAGTGACACCACATGTTCATTAGATTCAGAAGAGGCACTGGATAATTGGCAGAACATAATATATGAAGTATCTACAAGGAGATGTGCTAGATTAACTAGATAAGTATGCCAAATCGACACAACAATAAGTTACTTACCCACCTTTGATGGTCTAAATCCTTTAGAAACCTTCTTGTAGGACTTTGAAGAAAGTGTACCAACACAACAAAAATTGTTGGCAATGGATGAGGCCTTGAAAGCCACACCAACAATATGGTTGGGGACACAGAAAAACAACATTACAAAATGGGTACAATGTCGTACTCTGATGACAGTACGGTTCTCGTCACAAGTAGAAGTCTATGAAGTTAGATACACAGGTCGAAGCTGTCCGAAGGGCCATGTCCGAAGTTGCGAGGAAGCATGGAGAAACATTCCTCAAGAGCAGTGGGTGCACAAATTTGTCAACACGCTGGACACAACCCCTATCAACTGGTACCTACAAGCAGAGCTATGCCTCATCACTGCAGAATGGGAAGGTATGACTCAAAACTTTTTTACTACCATTTTATTCGAAATCCAATATCCTACAGTAGATCAAGAATTACAATGTGTAAGACAGAAAGTGTTCAAGGAGGCACCTAGCCTCCCTTTGTAACAAGAAGAGGATGAATGGACTGCGCCTCTCCAGAAACTGCAAGGCTGTTACAACATCAATACCGATGAAGACGGTGATCCTAGGAAGGTGAACATCACAGAAACAGAAGGCCAAAGAGATGTGGAAGGACTAGGAGTTGAGATACCATTTATTGGAAAATCGATCAAGATCAAGAAAGTCAATATTGGAACAGAGCAAACACCGAAGCTTGCAAATGTTGGAGATTATTGGGATGTTGCCACTATTGAAAAAATCACAGAATTGCTACACGAGTATCAAGACTTGTTTCCAATCAAGTTCAAGGATATGAAGGGAATTAAAGGGCCTATGGGAGAGATGAGGATCCCTTTGAAACTATATGCAAGGCCATTCAAATAGAGACCCTACATATTGAACCCTAAATATAAGGAGAAAGTGAAGATTGAGCTCGACAGAATGTTGAAAGCAGGGATTATAGAACATGTCGAAGAATTAGAATGGATTAGGCCTATGGTGGTACAAGACAAGAAGACAGGAGAGATCAGGATTTGTGTAGATCTTAGGAAGCTGAATGATCCCTGTTTTCATGACCCCTTCCCTATACCATTCACTGACGAAGTGTTAGATAATGTAGGAGGCTAGGAGGTATATTCTTTTACAGATGGATTTTTAGGATACCATCAGATCCAGATTGCCAAGGAAGATCACCATAAGACCACCTTTGCCACAGAATGGGGATCATACCAATATACTGTAATGCCATTTGGATTGAAGAATTCCCCAACCATCTTTTCCAAGGTGGTGGTCGAAGCATTCAAGGAGTTCCCACACAAGTTTCTATAAGCATACTTTGATGATTGGACTGTCTCTAGTTTATTGAAAAATAATATCAAATGTTTAAGGATAATGTTGGACAAGTGCCGGTAGTGTCAGATTGCCTTAAACCTGAAGAAGTGCATTTTATTTTCACCATTTGGAGTGATGTTAGGTCATATTTTATGCAAGCAGGGATTGCTGGTAGATCCATATAAAATTGCCATCATCGTTGATCTACCCCCTCCTACTTCAATCAAATAGCTGCACACTGCGCTAGTACATACTGGATATTACAGGAAGTTCATTAAAGGCTATGCCTAGATTACAACACCCATGGAGAAGCTTTTCAATAAAGACTGTCAATTTCACTGGATAGAAGAATGCCAATAGAGCTTCGACACGCTGAAATAGAAAATGTTTACTATACCTATTCTAGTTTTCCCAGATTAGAGCAAGGAATTTCACGTGCATGTTGATGCATATTATATTGCATTAGGAGTTGTGTTAGAACAACTAGGAATATGAGACATTGACAACCCGTTATCCTTTGCTAGCAGGAAGCTATCAACAACAGAGATAAATTACACCACTACCAAAAGAGAAGGGTTAGACATGGTGTATTCACTACAGAAGTTCCACCACTACTTGCTAGGAGGACACTTTAAAATGTTTACTGATCACTCCGCATTGAAATACCTCGTCAACAAGCCAGTGTTGGGGGGGTATAATATGCAGATGGCTTCTACTATTTCAGAAATATGATTTTGAGATCGTGGTTAAGATAGGAAGAATGAACAAAGGTCCTAACCACTTGTCGAGTTTGGAACATGGAGAAGAGCCTACTAGTTTGGAGGATACAATGTTGGATGCATAATTTCTATCCATTAGAAATATTGATGAACACTTTGCTGAGATAGTCTAGTTCCTGTCAACAAGAATGAAACCTAGTGAAAATACAATCACCCAGAAGAAACAACTAGTAGTGCGCGCTATAGACTTTTCACTTATAGTTGGACAACTATACAATATGGGACCTGATGAGATAATAAGGAGGTGTTTTATGGAGGTTGAAATACCGTTGATCCTCGCCAAAGCTCATGAAGGCATTGCAGGAGGAAACTACACAGGGAAGGCAACTACGTAGAAGGTTCTTAGAGATGGCCTTTGGTGGCCTACCTTACACAGAGATGCTAAGGACTATTACAGGGCTTGCGATGTATGCCAAATATTTGGAAAACCATCCAGAAGAGATGAAATGTCGTTAACACCACAGCTGACCCTACATGAATTTGAGAAATGGGCCATTGACTTCATGGGACCTATTAACCCACCATGGAAGCGCACAGGAGCAAGGTACATAATCACTGTGACAAAGTACTTGACCAGATAGGCCGAAGCAAGAGCAGTTAAGGACTATAGTGCCACTACAGCTGCATGCTTCATATTTGATGACATCATAACTAGGTTTGGATGCCCAAAGATCCTTATGAGCGATCAAGGCACACATTTCATTAATAAAACAATTGAAGCCTTGATCGAGGAATTTACAGTTCATCATCAGAAGAGCACACTTACCATCCACAAGCGAATGGGATAGTTGAATCATTCAACAAGATCTTGGAGACAATGCTAATGAAGATTTACAGTGTGAATAGGGATGACTGGGATTTAAGAGTACTAGTAGTACTATGGGCCTACATAACTACTTGCAAGAAGCTAACGATGTAGACCCCATTCAAACTGGTTTATGGTCTTGAAGCCGTTTTCCTAATGGAATATTTGTTACCCAACTTACGAATTGCTTCCTTTACCGATATGGATGACACTGGCATTGTTCGAGAGAGGCTTACACAATTGGTCGAACTGGAAGAAGACGGATTCATTACATGCTTTCACCAATAGTTTCATAAGGAAAGAGAGAAGGCCTACCACGACAAACATATCAAGAATAAGGTATTTAAGTAAGGTGATATGGTATTGTTATATGACAGTAAGTTCATGAAGCATCCTAGGAAGTTCAGAATGCATAGGCTTGGGCCATATGTGGTTGCTCATGTTACAGAAGGAGGATCTGCACAATTGAAGACTTTGAATGGAGAGTGGAAGGAAGGTTTGGTGAATGGGAACCAGCTGAAGTTGTACTATGACAACCAACTACCTCGCAACTCTCAGTAAAAGCATGAGAAAAAGGGTCTAGGTACTAGGTGCAGTTGAAACTGGGTACCATACATAGAAAAGACAGTCTGCACAAGGAAAGAAGGGATGAATATGTCTAGAAGAAAAGGCTTCCCTACGCAGTCTGAAGATGAAGAAAAGCAGAGGGATCAGATATGAAGTTCCTTGAGACGAGTCACAAGTGAGTTTTGGGGGCCTGTTAGCCCTTGGTTATGGAATCAAGCAAAGATCAAGGAAGAAAAGGCAAAATGTGAACTACGCGGAAGACATAGTGACTGTTATTGGGTTGAAGTGAGCAAAAGAGAAGAAAATATGGAGAGAAGTAAGAGAAATCAAGGCATTGGATGTGGATATCGAGGATGATATATCAACAAGGAAGATGGATCGTGGACAAATCAACAAGCAGAAAAATCCATCGTTGGATGCTTTGGAGCACCGTGCAAGAAGGAAGGAAAGATGGGTTGGCAAAGCCCTGAAAACGTGGGTCAAGTTGACCTAGGGTTTTGGTATCTAGGTTTTTGACACTTAGGTCTCGAACTAAGGCTGTCGATGAGATATTGTAATGTATAAATAGAGGTCTAAAGGACTTGGGATGGGTTGTTGTTGTTATTATTGTTGGTACTAAGTTGGTTGAGGATTCATTACTATTGTGTGATTGAGTGAGTACTATTGTGTGAGAGAGAAGTGTTGAGCGTAGAGCCTTCTAATAGTGTAATATCTTTATCTGGGTGTGAAGATCGGTCCTGTAGATGGGTGCGCAGGAAGGGGAGAGAAAGAAATCAGAAGAAAGAAGATCTGCTAGCTGAGAGCGCAAATAAGAACTGTATGATTCATATTAATATATTATAAAGCACAGTTATGTGGATGTATCCCTAGAGAGAGGGTGAACCACGTATATCTTTTGTTGTGTGTGATTGATGCCTTGTTCTTTTTCATTTGATATACTTCTATTTGCATCACTGTGTTAGATCTGATAGATAGTTGTGTGGAGTAGATCTGAATTGGTAAGTGATATATATAAATGTTGTATTGTTCTTGTATTAGATCCACCCGGTATTCCCTTTGGTTGTAGACATATCTGTCCTACAACCCCCCATAGCTACTTTGGGTGAGACTGCATCTACCTCGCAGGTGTTGCCAAAAGGGCCAGTAGTTAGGGCTTGTTGGTGCACTCTTGGAGCTGAACCCTGGGTCTGCCCATGTGCCAACAATGCCCCACTCGATTACAATATATTTTTTGGACATAGCTACATGTATTCTATGAAGGAAATATCCTCTTTTATGTTTCAAACGTTGATTTTCCCCGACAACAGGAAAATCGTCACCATCGACCAAATTACACATTATGAGCCTAACCACTCCACCAACATTGATAATGTCCTACCTCTTGGCCGAAATAGCTCATATGATTATTCACTCATGGACATGGCCCCTAGAATTTTCAAAGACCCATCCTTGCTAGGGGCATACCATGGAGCACCACCTCTCATACACCCTTCAACACAAGTGTGTGTCATATCTTCTAATGGAACTGACACCAGAGACACCATTCCTCCCATCGAGTCCTCTCCACACCTCGTTGTTCCACCAATTGAAGAAATATTACCTCAGGAATTCCTTGAGAACCCTACTACACAACTTATCCCTTATTTCCCCCTCCCCAGGGGGAAAATCCCAGTTTGGGAGATAATCCCTCAAGACATTACTCAAATTCCCTTCTTCTACCCCCCACCCAGATTTCAAGAATTTCAGGTAGCCACAACGCTTACCCTTCCCAACATGGTGCTTTCCATCCTTGTATGATATCTACACCCTCCCGCAATGTTTTGTCAACCATATCTCCCTCCTCAGTCAAAGGGAATACTGATGCAGATTCAAGTACAGGCTTTGACCACACCACCCTCACTCCCAATTTACAAGACCATTTCCATGGCTGGGGGCAGACGGAAGAAGAAAGAGCCCATCACTGCACTTCCTACCCGAGTTCAACCTCCTTGTGCACTATGTGAAAGAGAGGGCCACCCCACTAATAGATGTCCTTCTCTTCCCAAGTTATGCAATCTGATCCAACTCCCTCGAGCAATCACATCGCTCGTCGCTTCACCAAGCACATCTAGTACTACTACAATGTCCTCCACTACATGCAATAAAGGGTTGCGAACCAAATTCGCTTGTGCCATCTATTCTGAATATGGGCACTACACTCATCATTTCCCAACTCTACCTTAGTTTCACCAGATGCTAACGATAGTATTTCAAACCTTTCAACAAAATCCCTCTCCATCACCACCTTCTAGTACTTGCATCACCGACATTCATTATGTCTCTTCCTCAGTCCCTGAATGGATGAGATGCCCTTTTTCTCTCTGTGACTCACTTTCTCACTTCACCTACCGGTGTCCTTTGATTGTGGCATACCGAGGTTTTCATTCAACCCCTATCCAACCACATTCAACCACCTCACCACTGGTCCTAACCTATATATATACTTTCAACATAACCTCCCCTAAACCTGAGTCACTTCCCACCCCTCCATGGTTCATAGATAGACTTTCTGAGGATATTTTCCCAAATCCTCCCAATTCTCTGGTTCATTTCCCACAAGAAATATTACCCCCTACCATAGTTTATCACCCACAGTGTCTGAACATTTGGTTTATGTAAAGCGATCCATCAAACCCAGTTTGCGACATATCCTCTACGTCCTCACCACTTGATGAAAATCACACTGTGATAGTCACCCATGTCACCTCCCCAGATCCCATTTATTCTCACATTTTCCACTGTGACAAAGATATCTTGGAGGAACTCACTACCCCTAATTTCCCATGGAATGCACTCCATCACCGACCACTTTTTCTCTCACAGGAAGCCTTTAACCCTCCTAGCCAAGCCTCCATATGTGCAATCAAAACCAAGGATTTTATTCCTTCAGGGCATATAGACTGGTTCAACAACCCTATCCTTGCTTTATATTCTTTTGAGGAAGGAAAAATGGACAATATCTCCCCCAACATCAAAATTGATATTTCCATCAAACCGTGAATCGTAGAAGAAATCACCATTGGCGCCGCATGCTCCCCTGAGGAATTAACAACTTACAAATCTCTCTTTTAGGAATACTGAGATATTTTTTCCTGGTCATATACGAAGATGACCAACCTTGATCCTTATATAGTCAAACATCGCATTGACACATGGCCAGATGTTTCCCCCATCCGTCAAAAGAAACACTCACTTAATCCATCCAAAGCTGTGGCTATCAAAGCTGAAATCAACAATTTACAAGCTACTGGGTTCATTTACCCCATTGCGTATACCTCATGGGTTTCCAAACCCGTTCCTGTTAACAAAAAACAGGGCACTATTCACGTCTGCACCGACTTTCGCAATCTCAGCCATGCTTGTCCCAAAGAAAACTTTCCAAACCATTTCATCGACCAAATTATCGATGACTATGCCGACCACAAGGAATTTTCCTTCATGGATGGGTTCTCTTGCTACAATCAAATCCAAATCCATCCAACAGATCAATATAAAACTTCTTTTACTACCCCATGGGTTACTTTTGCTTATCGTGTCATGCCTTCTGGACTCTAAAACGTAGGCACTAAATTTCAATGGGCCATGACTTATGTTCTCCATGATATTTCTTGCATCATCCTCGCTTATTTGGAATACCTCACTACTTGATCCAAGAAACAAACTCAACATTTAGATGACTTACACATCATTTTTCAACGATGTCACCAGTACAATATCCACTTGAACCACCTCAAGTGTGTATTTTTCGTCATTGTCGGACACCTTCTTGGGTTCATTGTTTCCTAGCATGAAATCAAGGTGGACCCCCTCAAGGTCGAAGCTATCATTAAAATTCCACCACCTAAGAATCTACACCAACTCTAGAGCCTACAAGGCAAATCTAACTTGTTACGTTGCTTTGTCCTAGATTATGCCACCCATGTGCACGGTTTCCTTTGCTTACTGTGTCATGATATCCCATTTCGATCAGATGAACATGGTCAAAATGATTTTGATGATTTGAAAGAGGCCCTATCCAATGCCCCTTTGATTACTTCCCCAGACTATGATCACGATTACATCCTCTACTTTTCATCCTCAACTCTCTCAGTAGCAAGACTCCTCATCCAGCTAGGGGATGATGGGCAGGAACATGTCATTTACTACATCAGTACAAATATTTTAGGACCACCCCTGAAATACAATCATGATGAGAAACTATCCCTCAAAGTTCAGAAACTATGTCACTATATCCTGCTTCACACTACCAAAGTCATAGAATATTATAACCTCATGCAGTACTTGCTTAGTCAAAGACATATTAATGGAAAATTTTCCCGATGGATCGTCATCCTTTAGGAATACGACCTAGATTCATCAACTCCCAAAAGAAAGAAAGCACTCATTCTCATTGAATTCATTACGACGTTTCCCTTAGATGCTAAAGCTTCACCCGTCAATACGGATTTTCCTGATGAACACCTCTTCTTCATCCCCTCTGATGACCCCTAGTATGGAGACCTTCTTGTCTAACTTCAGACATGGAATTTTGGGTCTCATCTCTCTCAAGACGCTCATCGTCTCATTCACTATCAGGCCCCTCGATACCTCCTCATCAGTGATGTCTTGTACCGATGTAGGTTCAACACCATTCTTTGCCGATGTCTGACCATCGACGAAGATGACAGAGTCTTGAACGATTTCCATAGAGGTTCTTGAGGTGGCCACCTCTTAGGTATGTCCACTGCCCAAAAAATCATTTGAGCAGGATACTTCTGGCCCACGTTGTTTCATGACTGCATCCACACTGTCAAGCGATCTGAAAAATTCCATCTCTATGCAAACAAAGCACGAGCACCACCTGCTCTTCTACATCCAGTCATCACCGCCGACCCCTTCTACAAATGGGGCATAGACTCCATGACTTGAAATCCTCCATCTAGTAACGAACACAAGTACATCATCATGGCAGTAGATTACTTTACCAAATGGGATGAAGCCATGCCTACTTTCAACAATACCAGTCACACAACAACACATTTTTTCTTCGACCACATCATTACCCGTTTCAGAGTCCCACTATAGTTCGTATCCGATCATGGTAAGCACTTTGAGAATGAGATCTTCACATAACTCTCCTCAAAATTAGGCTTCTCCCATGAGTTTGACTCCCCATACTACCCTCAGTCCAATGGACATGTCGAGGCTGTCAACAAATTCCTAAAAACCATGCTACAACGTACCTTCAACAAACATAATACCAACTAGCATCATATGTTATTTTCAACATTATGGGCTTATCACATGACAATCAAAATTTTCATCGGTTTTACACCATTCCACCTCATCCATGGGATCTAATACACCCTCCCTATCGAGTGCGAAATTCCCACATTACGCACTACCATCAAAATATTACCTGACACTAATCCAATGGAGAAACGCTTGTTGACCTTAGAGTCACTGGATGCAGATCACCAGTCTTCATTATAGAACAACGAGGCAGCTAAAAAATGGTCCAAAGCCACCTTTGACCACCATGTCAACCATCGTTCATTTAACGAAGGAGATCTCATCCTAGCTTACGATATCGCCCACACTATTCTCAGTCATAGGAAATTAGAATCATTATGGCATGTACCCTACATTTTCCAACACTGCCTCCCTAAAGGTGCATACATCCCAACCTCTCCAGAAGGCTATCCTCTCAAATAAACTGTCAACGAGTTTTACTTAAATAATTTTTACACCTGAGCATAGCCATTCTACACTAGGATTTTTCTTTGTACACATTTGTAGAGTTTTTAGTCTTCTTTTTCGCATCCACTCCTCATGTATGATCTACCATTTGTGTTATTGAAAGATGCATCCTCCATTGACCTACCACATCAATTATGCTAATGGTACTAGCCACTGGACACAGAATCTCTCTTGGGCCACTTGGGCCCTCTATACCCCCTCACATGAACTACTCCACTCAAGCGGCATATGTTTGGGCTCAACCACCAACAACCAAGCAAAATACACTGCTATCATTGGTATCCTAGGCCAGTCACCACCAAATTCATCACCTTAGTGTTTTATTAGATTCCCATCTTGTTGTCCTACAACTCAACAATGTATATCATGTCCACGATCCTTGCGTCTTTCACAAATACCTGCAAGTTAGACTCTTATATCGAAACTTTGACTCAATTACATTTACACATATTCCACGACAATTTAATCAAATAGTAGATAACATGGATAACCTAGTGTTAGATTGGCATTTATCACATCAACACATCATCACATGTACATAAACATCATACATCGTTCACAACATATAGATTAGACATCATCAAAACCATAAAAAACATAAATACATATAAACATAACAAGAGACAAATGATATATATCCATATATATATATATATATATCTCCTCCAAAGTGTCATAAGTGTTTACAAAATACAAAATATACATTGCCCGTAGGCCAATGAGTCCCCTCACCCCTATAGGTACAAAATGGGTACCCCCTACCCTATACAAAATGGGTATCAAATACCCTGTACAAAATGGGCTCGCAAGCCTATATAAATACAAAAACCAGTACTCATGGTGCCCCCAGATCACCCCTCCCATGTCCTCTGTCAGTTGGAGGCACCCCACCAGCTAGGGGTCCTCCAAGTCCAAGGGGAAGCCGACTAGTCATTGCTACCCCTGCTACAACTTTTAGGTGGATCAAGGTCCGCCACTCTACCATTACACCCACACACTTCTCCAGGACCCTCTCATCATGGATATGAGACCACATGCCCTCCGACAGACCCTAAAGAACCTCCTCGAATTGACAACGAAGGTCCTCCATCCCCCCTCCAACCTATACCCATGGCTCATGCATTGATCCAGCACCGATGTCCTCAAATATGCGCCTCTGGCCTACCCTCGGCTTATGTGCTGGCCTAGCACCAACATCATCTTGCCTGTGTCACTTTCCTACTTGTGGCTTTGCCCACGACGGTCGTGCTGGCCCCTGGCGAGCTAACTCCCCGACCATCTCAGCCTCACAACCTCGAGGCCCCACATCCGCAAACACAAAAACCAAAGGTAGAGTCAACATCCATATATACATAATCATGTGCTACACTATCAAAATCACAAAACATAAATAAACAAACATACCTCTCTAGTCACATTCCTCCCCAAGAGGCAACACCATGTTTGGGTCGTGCTGGTAGGCCATACCACCATATGGATACCGTAGTATAACATGTGGCATATGATGCCACATACGTGCCATAGTGGTCGTGAAGAAGTGGCCACCCTCGCCCCCAATGACGCACCAACACCTGGGCCCACCACATCAATCACAACTCTCGCAGCCCGTAAGGTGCCAACAAAATCCTTGGGTGAAAAAGAGGCACCCTCTCCGGAAACCAAGCCACTAGGATCGATCCAAATGAAAAATCACCAGAGTTAGTGGTACGACACTGGTGAATCTACCCCATCATCTTGGAGTGCAACATCAACCCCCAGGAAAACAATTCCCCATCTAGGACCCTCTCCATAATCCTCAGTCATGTGATCTATTGAGTTGCTAAGGATCCATAGATCCTCACTACCATGGAAGTGATGCAATGAGGAAAGAGCTCATCCATTGCCTCGATACGGGTAACGAAACCCAAAATTGGGTTCATTCATGAACAATTGCATCGTTCCATGTCCACCAATATCACATCCCTCGAAAACTAGGGGTCAACAGACAGGGCCATCCCCAAGAAGGGGAGCCCCATCAGAAAGTACACATCTTCCACAACTGAGAGTGTCAATTGTTGTCTCCTAACAATGAAGCACTGCAGATCAGTGCTCCAAATGGATATCAGATACTGAATCAGGAACTCCTGCAATTGTATCAAAGGGCACTCGAAGAACTTGAGAAACCCACAGGCTGCCAAATGTCTCCAAATTCCAGGCTTCTCTCTCACTGCCTCGCTAAGGTGATCCCACTATTGCTCCCTCCAGTGGACTAGAATAGTTCTCCCCCATCACAAGATGATCACCTACATCCACACAAAAATATTTGGTCATCCCTCATCATTCATCAAAAACATCAGAAAATTTAAAATTTCAAACACCCTTAGCTTCACTTCTAGTGCGCGACTTTCACCCACACAGGTGCGCACTTGTGCACGCCTATTCATTTCACATCTACACATTGATACATAGATGTTTATGAAACAACTATGCATAAATGCACAACTGCCACCCCGACAGGTGCACACACATGCACACTTGTCCTCTACATAGCTGCGCACTGATGCACAACTGTCTGAGAAACGGTTGTGCACAGTGTGCAACTGTCATCTTAACAAGAGCACAACTAATGCACACCTGTATTTCCCTCCCCCCTTCCCCTATGCATGGTTGTGTCAATCACAACTACACATTATGCATCCAAAATGGAATTATACCCACGCATCTAAGTGCGAGTATTCTTCCTTCTCCCATGCATTAGTGGGCCCACCCTTAAACCTACCCTTGTACGACCATTCGTATGACCCCTAACTCAAAACTAGGGAATTGATGCTATCCAGGAGGATGGGACCACTAACCTAAATTTTTCAACTCCCTGATCGGTCGGCTAAAGCTCCTGTAATCTCCAATTATCCTCCAAATACGCTCATCAAATCACTATAGCAACGGGTATGAATGAGGTGACATTGTGGGCCCACTAGCCATATATAGTCCCTTTTTCCAAAATTTCACACTCAGTTATAGGAGCCCAAAGTCTCTATTTCTCGATCCATCTTCAGCCATGTAATCATGGTCCCACCATCTACAAAGACATGTTCCCTGGGTCACCATCTGAACTTGGCCCCAGAGGATCATTTTTCTCACATCACGTCCATGTACACATGATCATGTTCAAAATTATCAAATAGCTGTTATATGTTCTTTATCATCAGATATTGTTCACGTCATGTATTTAGTTTTTTAATGTGTGCAGGTACTTGGCCATCACCAACAATGCAACACCTTCAGGTATATGTTCAACACTGGCATGTAATCATTCCCTTTGAATATCAATTGCATCTCCAAGTCACACCCTCGGTCGATCACCTTTAGGGTCCCTACATCTGGCTCTGCAGTATCGTCACCTCTACTTCATTTTGGTACTGTCACCCGATAAAACTCTCTCCCACATGAGTTGTCCCATCAATAGTTCCCCTTGGAAATTTGACACTCATGCTTCTTTCACCCCCTAGGGATGGGAGTCTCGATAATATTATGCACTTCCAAGAATAAGCCACATACTTCTTCTCATCATATTTCTAGATTTCCTAATGGACTCCCAGGTTATCTCATCTCGTTTCTATTTAACTACACCTCTGCAGTATCATTAACCCTCCATTTCATCCACAATCAGTTTTCCCATCTGTAGATTTCCCTCCATTCATTTACCTCATACAAAAAACCACCCATGGGCTCCTCACCCTCGACCAGTTCTCTTCGCAACTTGTTCCCTTAAAGGCCACACCATCTCACACTGGGGCACCCATTTCTATATCTGTACACTCATTCCAAATTATTCTTTATTTATTTGGTAATTGTAAAAAAAACATTGTTTCCATCATTTACTTAGATTTTTTTTCGTCACCCTTGATGACCTTATATTCCCAGCAACACAACCCATGTCACCCTTGGTTAGGGAATCCACTATCCTTTTCTCATTTCATCATCGTTCATGAACCTAGAGTATCCAAAAGTCCATGTACCCCTGATATCTAAATTTTTCCACTTTTTCAAGCCTCTAGCACAATTTAACCCCATATCTAGTCGCCCCCCTGACACTAAATACAGTTTTACAGTTACTTCCAATCATCCTTCAAACATACCCCCAACCAAAGGCAGTCTTGAGTCCCACTTCCCGGAATCCGTTTCAGCTGATTTTGTTTTTTGAAATTGGGTGAAATTTTGAGAGGAAATCAGATCTATAATTTATTTGGGCAAATTCGGCCTCCAATGGCTATAGAAATAAAAAAACCATGTCGACGTCTGCGAAAAAAACCCTGAAAATTGTAGATTTTAAAACTTCAATATCTTGACTTCCCGGACTCTGTTTCAGACGATTTTTTTTTTCAACTTGGGTGTTTTTCTGAGAGAAATCAGATCTACAACCTATTTCTACAATTTTTTCACAGAAATATGCCGAAATTTTCTAGAATTTCGTGGCCATCTTTTTTCTTTTCCGAAAAAAAGAAAAATCTACAAAAAAAAAATATTTTCCCACAATGTCTACCAAGGAAAGTGCTCTGATACCAATTGTTAAGAATCTAAATAAATCTTCAAATATAATCACTACAAATATCAAATACACAATAGATCCATAGAGAAATATAGAAAAAAACACATTTTATTATTACCAAACCCTTGAGGTAGGGAAACACCATGCAATGGATCCTATTATGGAAGGGATCCTCTCCTATTCACTTGCCTCTTCGAGGGGGGATCCTGCTATTGAGATTCATATCCAAACACAATATTTCTCTTCATGTCCCATTACATTGCTTGAACCTCTTTATATAGTGCTACCATCACCCAAGAACATTCTAGAGGAGGAACCTTCTAGAAGTAGAACCTTCTAGAAGTAGAACCTTCTAAGAAGTCCTCTTACATTTATTATATTTAACTACCATAGTGGGCCTTATTTAATAATATAGTGGAATTAGTCCACCTTACATTAAATGACCTCCACTATTATCACTATGGGCCCTCTGGGCCCCAACTACTACCTCTCTAGCTACCTAACACAACTCCTCCATCTTTGTTTCCGATAATATGATTTGAATGATGATTCTTATGTACTCGTCTACTAGGTGTCTTTGGAGGAACTTGTTGAAATTGCTCTTTTGCTTCTATAAGATCCTTTTCATCTTCTCCTTATACTTATTTTTCATCTTCTGCTTCTTCTTTGTAAAGCTATTCCATTGATTCATTTTCTTCTTCCTTTAATTCTTGTATACCTGTTTCATCAATCGTTATGTTGATGTGTTCCACAAATTTGTTCAATCTCAGGTTGTAACACTTTTATGCTTTCCTTGTACTTGAGTAACCAACAAGTACTCCTTTTTCCACACGAGATTCAAACTTTTCCATTCTTCCATATTCTCTTTTTATGTAGCATTTGCTTCCAAAAACTATGAAGTGCTTCACATTTGCTGGTCTTCCTTTCCATATCTCATAGGGAGTTTTGTCAGTGTTGTTTCTGAGCATTACTTTGTTTTGAATGTGAATTGATGTATGATCTGCCTGTGTCCAAAATATATCTGCCAACTTGAAATCCATTAGCATTGTTCAAGCCATTTCTTGTACTGTCATGTTCTTTCTTTCAACAAATCCATTCTGTTGAGGTGTCCTAGCAACGAATAATTGCCTTTTTATTCCATGCCTCCTGCAGTAGTCCATAAATTCCTTTGAAGTGAAGTATCCTCCATTATCATATCTCAACAATTTGATTTTTGAATCCATTTCATTTTCAACCATTTCCATGTAGACCTTGAAGTTTTCAAAATCTTCTGACTTATTCCTGAGAAATCAAACTGTAGTCAATATTGTATAATCATCAACTAATAACATAAAGTATTTCTCACCCTTTAAACCCTTTGTTGTAGTTGGCCCAACTAGATCATTATGCACAATTTCTAGTGGTCTTGTCTTTGAATATTTTTTTGATTTAAACCTGGTCTTTGTTTGCTTTCCTTGTTGACAATGATTGCATAAAGTTTTGTTTGGTTTTGTGATCTAGGGAATTTCTCTAATTTCTTCCCTTTTGTTGACTTTGACAAGGTTATCAAAATGTATGTGACCCATTCTTCTGTGCCATAGCCAACTTTCATCTTCCTTTCCTAGGCAACACTTTTCATTTACAATTTCACTTAATACATATATGTTTCTTGAAGTTCTCGCAACTGTTGCAATCAATTTTCCTAAACCTTATTTTCTTATCTCGCACTTTTGTGAATCAAAAGTAACTTTATGAACTTGGTCACACATTTGACTCACACTTATAATATTATGTTTCATATCTTCTACTAGTATAACATTTTCTGCCTTGGTATTCTTGTTCCCAATTCTGACTGTGCCTTGTTATCGGACTAATCGGTAGGTGCGGACACTAACTGATCTCTCTA
>ML834527.1:74035-92877 GCA_009831015.1 Picea engelmannii | reverse complement strand
TCACGAGATTTGCTAAAGATCAAAATATCATCTAAGTAGACAATAACACAATCATCCAGAAAAGGCCTTAAGACATCGTTCATAACTCTCATGAAAGTAGCAAGTGCATTGCAAAGTCCAAAAGGCATTACCATCCATTCAAAAAAACCTTGCTTAGTATTAAAAGTTGTCTTCCATGTGTCTCCCTCGGCAATTCTGATCTAATGATAACCACTCCTTAAATCTAACTTAGTGAAATATTTAGCATCTTTTAATTGATCAAGCAAATCATCAATTCTTGGAAGAGGATAACGATTTTTAACTATAATTTTGTTCAAAGCCCTGAAATCAACACACATTCGCCACGTACCATATTTCTTTGGAACTAACACAATTGGAGATCCACATGGCGAAGAACTTGGTACAATAACCCCTTTGTCTAACAACTCCTAATTTTTTTTTTTAATCTCAGCATTTTCCATAACTGACATTCTATACACACCAATGTTTGGAAGTGGGCAATCTTGTTGTAACTGAATTTCATGTTGGATTCCTCTTTTTGGAGGTAACCCCTTAGGTTCTTTAAACATGTCATCATACTAATTAAAAACTTCAAATAAATTGGATTTTAACTTTTCATCACAATCTTGAAATGCTTCGTTCTCAACATCATTTTTAGGTTTGATCATTAAGAGAACAAAATTCTTACTAGCATTAACTAACCTCTTCATTTTCCCCGCATTTATGATTGATAAATTCATCTTCTTAGTGTGAGATCTAACAATATACTCAACCCCATCTTTAAACAAATGATACTTATTCTCATGATGATAGAAAATAGCTTTCCTATCGTACAAATACGGGCTTCCCAACACAATACCACAAATATCCAACGGAATCACATCAAGCTCTACCTCATCAACGAAATTAGCAATTATAGAAAACCTAAGTTTACACTTCTTGGTTACTTGTAACTTAGCATTATCACATATCCAACCAAGAGGGTATGGCTTAGTATGTGGACTTGTTTTCAACTTAAGTTTCTTAACAGTCTCTTCAGAAATAAGGTTTGTCTGAGATCCAGTATCAAATAACGTGTCTATCTTAGTATGTTTTGAAACAACCCTTATATGAAAAAGTTCAATTCTCGTTTTCTCTTGTTGAGTTACATTGACATTAGTATTACTTGAAGAGATAGTACTTGCAACAGAACCATTACCTTGGTAACCCATGGTTGCGATCTTTGTCTCATCACCCGAATCCGAACCTAAATCTTGTTGAACAATCGCAATAGTCTTTGACTTCCCTTTGTTGTTGTTGCCAAACTTCTTGGGTCGTTTTTCAGGATGAAGCTTCCAACAATGGTCTTCATCATGGCCATATTTTGAACAATGTTTACATGTGAACTTTTCTCCCTCTTTCTTCACAGCAACATTCTTCCTGCCATTGCCCTTGAACTTCTTATTTCCTTTGTCTCCATGGTTGAATGTCTTCTTGTTACCCTCATGAGTATTGTTCCTTCCCCTTTCTTCCAAATGAGTAGCCTGTACACAAACTTCATCTAGATTCGAAGGATTAAACATGAGTATAGTATGTCTTAAATAACTATGTAAAGCCCCAATATATTTGAGAAAAGTTTCCTGAGAAGACAAATCAACTCCCAAAACCAAAGCTCTTCTCCTAAATTTCTGAGTAAAACTTTGTACATTCTGTCCTTTAGCTTGTCTAAAATTCTGCCATTCCATGGTTGCCTTTTGTTTATATGCCAATGGATAAAATTGTTTTTTAATTGCTATAATGAAATCATTCCAAGAAAGAAAAAAAATTCCATTATTTTTCATATCCTCTTGAGTCTTAGATTCCCACCAAATAAGTGTTGAACCATCTAATCTTAATGAAGCAAGTTGAATTTTGGTTTCATCATCTTGAATCTTTTGTATTCTACAATATACTTCAATTTGACGTATCCAATTATCTAACTTCTCAGCATTAACTTCTCCATTATATATTGGCAATTCAAATTTTATATCAAGCTTTAATGAAGGAATTTGCGAAGGAGTTTTACCATGCCCCTTTGGAGAATTCAGAAGAGGTCTCGAACTGGTAGAAGAAGAAGAAGAAGATGATGGAGGAGAGGGTGGTGGAGAAGCACCATTCCCTCTATTTCCGTCTGGAGGTTTGTCACCACTGCCCCCCTTATGCATTGAAGGGTTGGAGCCTTCACCCTACGACAATATGTTCCTTTCCATCAAGATCTTCATCATCTCTCTCAGCTCCATGATAGCCTCTCTGAGATCTTCATTTTCGGCAGGAACACGTTCATGACTTTCTGCATGAGCCATGCTTGGTGAATGTCTCTCTAAAACTTGCGGTGAATGAATATGCTTCCTCCTTGTCGGATGTGAAATTGGCTCCACGAGTTGACCTTCTCCTCTTGTGAGTTTCAACCTTGTGAGCATCAGAAACAAAACTTGCAAACAATCAAGTCTTCAAAAACTAGTGCTCTGATACCAACTTGATCTAAAATTGAAGAAGACTTGAAATACTTGAAATTATTGCAATGTAAATGTTATGTGTTTAAAGAAAATGGATCAATTTGCAACACATAAATTAAAGGATTACTTATGAAAAATACACATAGACAGCAGCATAATCATTGAACATAAGCACATAAACACAACAATTGATAAAGGAGTTCACCCCTCTCTTGGGCTACATCTCCTGGTCCAGCATCCAATGGATCATTATTATTAATTGCTCAAAGTTCTCAAAAACATGTCTTACAATGCTCAAACTGACAAACCGACTGCTCCAATGGCTTCAGAGCATCCCAAAACCCCTGTCTAGGCTCTTTCAGCACCTCAATCGATCAAAAAATGAAGAAGTTAGGCCTCCTGGAAGTCTCCCTCTTCAAGCTTGTTGTCTCTGCATCTACAAAATGCACCCTTTTCATTTGAACCTAGCTCAGATGCAATTTAAAGCGTGAAAACCCAACACTAGGCACAACCGTGCCAACGGTGAAAACCGTAGGATGGTTAAGGGTGCGCCAGCCCCTAACCGCCTAGGCACCTGGGCGTATGGGTCATAGAACCACGCACTAAAATAAGTGGGGCTCCGACCATATAACCGTTGGAACCATATTACAACTGTTGGAACCATATTACAACTGTTGAAACCATATTACAAAACATGTGCATGCCAATACATATACCCGTGGTCACATATGTATGAAAAGCGCGCGACCAAGGGCTGGGCTAGGCCCGGCCCAGTCGCGGCCCAACTATACCAACAAGCGACTTTAAATTTAATCCAAAACATATATATATCAAGGTATGAGTGGTAGCCCGATTTGTTATCAGAGTTTGTGTAAGTGTTTGTGCGGTGGGGAGGTCCAGGGGTCGAACCCCATAGACTCCATTACATTTTACAAACATACAACCAACCAATTTTCGGGGTGCCACGTGGCAGCCCATGATTGGGCCACGTGGCACCCAACCATTGACCAGAAAATTGCCATGTGTCAACATCTGATTCGACAACTGTCAACCAACAAATTCTTGCCACGTCACTTCTGTATGGTCGTATGGTCCTACCATGTCAGACTATACGGACTTGTACAGTCAGCATAATTTTTTTACCTGTGTGACTTGACGAACAAATCACTATATCTCTCACTCTTGACGTCTGTTTGAGATGAAACGAGTTGCGTTGGGTTCGCAACGATGAGGTCTACGCTCTTGTCTAGTTTGAAGCAATTCCGAGAACTTTGAATTTTTGAGCAAAATTTGATCCCCTGATTACAAGAATAAGTAACATACCTTATAATCGCTTCCTATGGTATTTGTTTCTCCAGCTTCACTCTAATGCTCTCGTGCAGTCAAGACCAAGACAACACAAACCAATCGAAGTGAAGACAGCTCAATATATTCAAAAGTCAATCTATGTATATGATCAAGGAGTTATACAATAAAGTGGAATCGGCTTTATGGGAAAGAGACATATTACTGTATCATATTGATGGAAGGTAAAGATTACAACCTGAGCCTTGATGTCGCAAAACTTCCTTTCGATGGCCCTTGGCTCCAACACGCACACTTGCTCACTTGCATGAAGAAGATCAAAACTCTTATGATGTCCTTGCTGGAGTTTCCAAGTTGTTGTAGCTTCAATCCTTCACACAATTCTTTCACTAATTCTCCAATGAATCTTAACCTTGTTTGCTTCACCTTTTCCATGAAAATTCCCTCAATTTATAGGAGACAATGAATTATTTACTTGGATAAGAATGATCCCAAAATATCAGGGAATCCAGTACTAGGATAACCATTTGAATGCCATCTCATCCTTCTAGAAGATTCCCTTCTAGAAACTTCGAGAATTCATCTTTTTCCTTGCTTAAGAAAGAGTTCGCACCCTAGCAGTTACACACAGTGTGAACTTCTCACACCCTGGCTTAAGGTAGCTTGTGAGAATCATACATTCTCGCAGGCAAATATACTAGTAGCCTACGAACCTCCTTCAAAAATGATATTTCTGGAAAGAGAAGAAAGTAACTTTTCTTGGGAGAAAGTTCTTATGAAGAGCCTGAGTGCACCATCATCCATACATCATCATGATGACCAAAATCATGGTTAATAGAATTCCCCCTAAAGTATGAGGTTGGAACCAGTGACAGTCGATAGACTTTGTAAGTTGTATGTGTGTGTTGGGAACCAGGAGCACATCTAATCAGAAACTTGCGAACAACCAAGCATCTGCAGAATATCATATATATCAATTTCTGAGATAGGCATTCCCATACTCAGATCATAAACTGATAACATTGTAGACCTGGGTCATGGCCACCAATCATACACTGTGGATCCATGCCATCAAAATATAGCATAGCCACCAAGAATACACTGTGGATCTATGCAAAAATTTCAAATCAAGATGACATAGCCACGAGAAATACACAGTGGATCTATGTGTCACAAATTATACATACTCCATCGCAACCTAGATCACAAGATGATATCCAGGGTCTTCAATCTTGTCATCCAAAGTACGAATCTAACCATGTGATTACATGTGTTGAAGTCGAACATGGCAGAAACCACTTGATTACCGGTCATTGATGTAACCGTTAACAAGTGCGAGGGAAATCACCATTGATGTCAATGACTCCCAAGGTACCATAGTACAATCCATTGAGTGTGAATAAATGAGTTGAAGTCGAACATCCGATGGAATATTTTGATCAGGGGTCAATGATGTAAACCCACTGTCGAAAGCGAAGAAACCTGCCATTGAGGCATGCAGGCTCCAAGGTACCAAATAATTTCTAAGTCTTGATTCCGGATAATAAGATGAAGTCGATGGAACAAAACTCATCACAGGAGGGCCTTGATGTATCCCCCATCAATAACACGAAATGAGTAACAGAGTTTGAAGGTGAAATAGAGTATAATGTGAATTGGACTGGACACAGGGAAGGTCGACACGGATAGAATGGATAATTGCAGATGGTCGACTCAATATAGGTTTCAAATGGAATTCTCTTGAACATATGAATGACACGACCAAGGATTTGGCAGCATTGAATCAAATACGACACAAGGAATGACCTTGTAGCAAATCGAATGAGAGACAAATGGATTTCCCAAACTGGCTTCAAATGATGAAAGGGGGGTGTCATGTTCAAGAGCGACACTTACTGCCAATCAATACGAAGATAAAAACATATCCCTTTCCCAAATTTTCCCCCACCATTTCTGGCAAGTACCTCTTTATTTTTACGCAAGCTTGAGGAGGATAACATATGCTTGTTGATGTAATCTCATCCTTCGGACGAGTCCCTCAGAGTATGTTTAACGAACCCTAAGAAGGAGTGGTTCGGTCCCATCACGGGTCTGTCAATGTTGTTTAACGAGTCCAGAGATAGAAAACTCGAAGGTTTTTCAAGATTTATAGAGTTTGGAAAAAAACTTAAAAGAGAACTCTCTCAGTTCCTTTTTCGTAAAATAGTCTGGATGAGACCGAAAAAGAGATAAATTATCACTCACCAAACGCATACTTCAAATACTTTAGCGAGCGTGAAAAATAGCAAGGTCGCTCAACGATCTTTTCATGTTTAGAGAGTCTGAAAAGAGCTTAAAGAGGACTCCAAGGGGGTTCCTTTTTCGTATAACCTTTTTGAGCCTGAAAAAGTGATAAAAGTATGCTCGAACGCGTTCTCATGTATTTACGAGCGCAAGAACGGACAAAGACCACGCTCGAGGTTTTTATATAAAAACCATGAAAAACAATAAAAAAATACGTGATAACAAAGAAAAACATGTCCGTAACCCTGTATTGAATCATCAAAATCATCACGCCTGCAAGAAATACACTCAACATGACATTAGGGATTAGGTTTTAGTTGATAAATAATCATAAAAACCCAAAATGATATAGTAAAAGTAAATAAAATGAGTAAAAACTCTTTTTTACCACACCATTTTACATTTCCACTATTGAGCTCCAAAAAACCACTCTTTTACCCTTCGAGTTTGGTGTTAGATTGCGGGAGCTACGAGAGACCATTCAGCGAGCTGTCTGTGACATTGAGGTAGGTTCTTCGTCCTTAACATTTTCATGGTTTCATTTTATCATTTCATTGGTTAAATTTCCATTTTGACGATGTTTTTCTAGGCCCTATATGCGCGTTGTCATTCTCGCAGGCAGCCCATACGGGGCCTGCGAATGATGCATTTTCGCAGGTGAGCCTTAAGCCACCTGTGAGGTTCTCGCACTGTGAAAATGGGGCACTTGCGAGAACCGCAAAGCCCAAAAAAATTTTAAATTTTTTAGCCAAATGAAAAAGATCTAAAGCATGAAAAAGATCTAAAGCATGAAAAAGTTATTAATCCTCCTTTTATGTTCCTTGTGCAGATAATTGGCCAAAAACATGGTGCTTGAGTGGCGTGAAAGGGAACATGAAGAGGATAATGAAATGGCCAAGAATCATCCTCCTACCATAGCTACATTGAGAGATTGTGGGCTCTTGAAATACTTTCGCATCCCGGGCATGAGGGCCCAAGTCAGACTACTAGAGTACCTGGTCCGTATGTGGGACCCGGATCAGCGGGTGTTTCGTGTGGTGGTCCACACATTGTCCTTAGACATAGAGGACATTTAGTTTTTGACTGGATTATCCCGATGAGGATACTATGTGAGCTTGACCGGTAGTAGAGGTGGTGGGCTAAAGATGAGTGAGTACTGCAATCAATACTGTGTACCCGAGGCTGAAAGGAAAAAAGGAAAAGTGGCTATCTGGGGGGTACAAGACTTGACCCTTTGTACTATCCTTTTCACTATAGCTCAAATGGCTGGGAGTTCTGCTCCTCATATTGCATTACAGAGCTACTTCCAGTACGCCATCGAGTGTATTGAACCTCGAGTATTCAATTGGGCAGATGTTGTGCTTTGCAGTATCAAAAAACAATTGACCAAATGTCGGCAGGGTGACCTGAAGCAATTTGGGTATGGATCTTTACTGGTATCCTTCTTCCTAGAGCGGGTCCCATTACTGAGGCTATAGGTGGAGTGGAATTTACCGGGTCCCAAGGATCCGCGGATGCTGAGATGGTGTCGGCTTATGGCCCGGCATGTAGCAAGACCAATCATCAGATATGATGATACTTTCTTCGATTGGCTTCAACCACAAATGTTGATGGTTGATGACTACGCCTATGCTGGACTGGATTTCTGAGGAGATCCGGATTTGGTATTGCTAGAATATGCTCAGTGGGGTGAACTTGGTAAGAAGTACACACATTTTCTCTTTTTAAATGTTTTTGAATTTTTAATCATATTCAAATGTTTTTGTTTTATATGCTTTTTCAAAGACTAATGCAAAATCATTTGTTGATAACACAGATGTTGGACCATATAGACCTCCTGGCACTTCTCCTATCTAGAGGCGAGGAGAGGTAGCAGCACCACCACAGTATGTTGAGGATTATCAGGTGGTGGAACAGAATTTAGAGGGCCTAACTGCAGACATTCCAGATATGACTTTGGAAGAGGTTCCACGACCCGACCAGCGTTATACTGTAGGGGTATCAGCATCTATGAGTCGACTGCTCCATAGGGTTGCTAGGGAAGTCGTTTGTTACCGTGATCGTCATCCGTGACATCACTTTGTAGAAGCTATAAGCTTCCATTTTTGACATTTTGGTCTTCGAACAAACTTTTGTAAAAAACTCTTTTGATCATTATATATATACAGACGGCTTCTACCGGTTTACTTTACATTGTGTGAAATTTGTTGTGTATGACTTATAAATGATTCAAATGTCTGTCTAATACATAATTAGACAAAGCATCTGTTAATGTATTTAGACATCTAGGAATATGTTGATATTCAATGTGATCAAAATAACGTTCCAAGAGGCGAATTCGCAAATACACCCGTAATAAAGTAGGACTTCGAATAGAATAGATATTACTTAATTGTAGTACTACAAGGTGCGAGTCAAGTCACACAACCAAATGATGAATTCTGAGAGAGATAGCATCAACCAATAGTTTGATAATGGTGCTATACTCAACAATGTTGTTAGTTTCACGTCAAAGGCACACACCTCATAAAGACACAAGTTCGTTCGTGGGGGTATAGATTGCCCATGCAGCGGAAGCAAGGTTTCGAGTACTACGGCTAGCTCCATCAGCGAAGCCAATATAGGGTAGAGACCATATAACGTCACATAACGGCAGAGACCATATAACGATAAAAGAAAACTATAGTAACACACACAAAGTATGATACATTAAAATACAGGTACTTGTGCACAAATGATTTATGCATAGTACTTCTTCAAGTACAACCCATTCCTGGGTTCACTCAAAGGGATACCATCGTAATCAACCAACTCATATTCTCCTTTTTCCAAAAATCGGTGAAAAATATAAGGACCTCGCCACATGGGTTTGAATTTCCCAGATCCTAACAAATATCGATCATGTTCATAGAGAAGAACAAGATCACCTTCTGAGAAAATGCAAGGCTTGACATGCTTGTCATATTGGGCCTTGACACGCTTCTTCTGGGATTCTATTACTAGGGTGGCATCTCGTCGAGTTTAGTATAATCGCATTAGATACAATAGATGTTCTTCTTCAGCAGAAGTGTTGGGTAGGAGTTCGACAACTAGCTTCAGAGAGGGTATCTCGCATTCTATAGGAAGAATGGCTTCCACACCATAGACTAACTGAAAAGGCATAAACCAAGTAGCAGACTTGACAGATGTCCGGTATGCCCACAATGCTGAAAACAACATTGTGTTCCAACTTGTTTTATGAATTCCTATCATCTGTCGAAGCATAGTTATAAGAACTTTGTTGATTTCTTCGACCTGGCCATTAGCTTGTGGATAATAGGGCGTTGAGTTATCATGACGAAGACCCAACTTCTCTGTAAGTTTAGACATGATAAAATTCCTAAAGTGGCTACTGTGATCAGTGACGATAGCTTGGGGAACACCAAAACGAGCTATGACATGATTAAAAAGAAACAAGGTTGCAGTCTTTCCAGTATTATCGAATGTTGGCATCGCCTCAGCCCATTTCGTAAAGTAATCAACGGCTACAATGATGTAACCATGCCCCCTGACCGAGTGAGGGTGACATGTCATGAAATTGATGCCCCATTTTGCAAAAGGACCAACTGAGACCACAGGATGAAGAGGAGCAGGATGTGATCGAATTTTCTGATTGTAGGTCTAGCAGGCATGGCATTTCTGAACGGTAGTAATGCAGTCGTTGAACAGGGAAGGCCAAAAATACCCTACGCGTAAGATCTTCTGGGCAGTAGCATACCCAGACATATGACCACCACATGCTCCATAATGGAAGTCATTCAGAGCTTTCTTGGCTTCGTCAAATGTTAGACAACGTCGAAAAATAGAGTCAATTCCCTGATGGTAAAGAGTATCCCCGAGGATAATGTATTGACGAGCTTGATAGCGTATGCAATGTCGTTCAATACTAGACAAATCAGGCCAGAAAGTATAGGTTTGGAGATATATAATGATATCCCCATACCAAAGATCGTCAGTGCTAATAAGGAAAAGAGATTCATCGGGTTTTAAGCATTAGGACGAGGTAAATCAGGTAGTAAATCATAAAGATTTCCTGTTTGCGAATAAACGAGATCAAGATATTGAGCACGACTTATGGCCTGCTCTTCCATGACGACACCACCCATGGAAATATCCTTACTGATTTCGTTCACAAATGATTTTGTAAACCATTCTGCCAGTAACTGATCAGGGAGCTCAAGTTTAATGAGACGTCGTCTCCTTCGCCACTCATGAATGTGATTGGATATATGAGTGCCTTTGTTCTGTTTGAAGGAAGTTAAAATCTCAGTCCCTGTATCATAATGGATCAGTAACTGGTAATGCGTAAGGAAATCCATAGCTAGGGTGTTGAAATCAGAGAAGAAACCTCGTGGCAGTTCAATATACCACTTCGTAGCAGAACCTGTAAGGGTTCATTGAAAAAGACGGAGACAAATAGAATCATCCATCAACGAGTTGGATGAACACCATAGGTGAAAATTCATAACGTGATTGTTTGGGTCCTCTCCCACTTTGCCGTCGAATTTAGGAATGTCTGATGGAAGCTTGGCTAGAATAACAGGCTAAAATTCGATCACATCTAAGGAGCAGGATGTGATCGAATTTTCTGATTGTAGGTCTAGCAGGCATGGCATTTCTGAACGGTAGTAATGCAGTCGTTGAACAGGGAAGGCCAAAAATACCCTGCGCGTAAGATCTTCTAAAATTCGATCACATCTGAGTTGGATGAACACCATAGGTGAAAATTCATAACGTGATTGTTTGGGTCCTCTCCCACTTTGCCGTCGAATTTAGGAATGTCTGATGGAAGCTTGGCTAGAATAACAGGCTAAAATTTGATCACATCTGAGGAGCAGGATGTGATCGAATTTTCTGATTGTAGGTCTAGCAGGCATGGCATTTCTGAACGGTAGTAATGCAGTCGTTGAACAGGGAAGGCCAAAAATACCCTGCGCATAAGATTAGAAGCTTGGCTAAAATTCGATCACATCTTAGGAGCAGGATGTGATCGAATTTTCTGATTGTAGGTCTAGCAGGCATGGCATTTCTGAACGGTAGTAATGCAGTCGTTGAACAGGGAAGGCCAAAAATACCCTGCGCGTAAGATCTTCTGGGCAGTAGCATACCCAGACATATGACCACCACATGCTCCATAATGGAAGTCATTCAGAGCTTTCTTGGCTTCGTCAAACGTTAGACAACGTCGAAAAATAGAGTCAATTCCCTGATGGTAAAGAGTATCCCCGAGGATAATGTATTGACGAGCTTGATAGCGTATGCAATGTCGTTCAATACTAGACAAATCAGGCCAGAAAGTATAGGTTTGGAGATATATAATGATATCCCCATACCAAAGATCGTCAGTGCTAATAAGGAAAAGAGATTCATCGGGTTTTAAGCATTAGGACGAGGTAAATCAGGTAGTAAATCATAAAGATTTCCTGTTTGCGAATAAACGAGATCAAGATATTGAGCACGACTTATGGCCTGCTCTTCCATGACGACACCACCCATGGAAATATCCTTACTGATTTCGTTCACAAATGATTTTGTAAACCATTCTGCCAGTAACTGATCAGGGAGCTCAAGTTTAATGAGACGTCGTCTCCTTCGCCACTCATGAATGTGATTGGATATATGAGTGCCTTTGTTCTGTTTGAAGGAAGTTAAAATCTCAGTCCCTGTATCATAATGGATCGGTAACTGGTAATGCGTAAGGAAATCCATAGCTAGGGTGTTGAAATCAGAGAAGAAACCTCGTGGCAGTTCAATATACCACTTCGTAGCAGAACCTGTAAGGGTTCATTGAAAAAGACGGAGACAAATAGAATCATCCATCAATGAGTTGGATGAACACCATAGGTGAAAATTCATAACGTGATTGTTTGGGTCCTCTCCCACTTTGCCGTCGAATTTAGGAATGTCTGATGGAAGCTTGGCTAGAATAACAGGCTAGAATAGAATGACGAATAGGATCATTTAAAATCCTGGAAAAATCTGGCAAATCCAAAGTAGCAAGAAAAGGTAACTGTCTATTCACCTGTGGATACTGGTGGCTTTGGGGTGGAAGCCCTGTCGGCAAACCAGTAGGACCGTAAGCAGTCTTCCCATAATGGGAATACCCAGGCTGATTCAGTGGTGGTTGGAGAGGATAATAACTCGGGGGATTGTAACCTTGAGTGGGGACATGAGTTTGAGCATTTGTACCCCAAATAGGATTAGGTACGCCTGGATATAGTTGGCCTATAGTAGGGACAGGCAACTACTGCCCCCTAGTCGTTTGAGGAAGATTTTGTAGAATCTGATTCCAATACTAGGCCAAAGCAGGAGGTATATTTTGTCCAAAAGGTGAGGTTGGTCCCCCGACCGCAGGCAAAGTTCCAACCGGAAGTTGTGTCCCAAATGAAGGTTGTGTAGGAATAGGATTGTGTCTAGTAAGAGGAAATTGAAGCGTACCACCTTTCCCACCAACGGGAATATGCAAGTGAGGTGTAACGAACGGTATAGTGCCACTAGGATTAGGATTTCCAGAAGGAAATTGAGGGAATGTCAGAATAAAATCGGGAATAGGGTGCCCATGAAAAGAAGGACCACTAGGAGTACCAGATGGGGTTTGCAGAGGTGTTGGAATAGAATCATTCAACAAAGCATTCAACGCATGGTATCTAGGTGGTAGTGTCGGAGTGACATCGAGCGTTCGCTGGGTGTTTATAGGAGCAAGACCAGCTGTAGTGAACCTAGTTGGGACACTCGTAGTATTCGCGAGATGGGCCATCTCAGCAGGGAGAGTAAAATGATAAGTGGTATTCACCGGTATAGTCTCTGTCTCATAAAACACCGAAGGGTTGATTTCGGAGACCACGGGTGAATCAGGACTGAAAAAGGCCCTTCGGAAATCACCTGCAGACCAAAAAGGATCTTAGCCTTCTACACTGGGAAAAGGCCCAACGGGTGATCCAGAAGAAGTAACAACTAAGTCTCCGAAAGAAGGTAATCGCATAAAGAGTCATTCACCACGGCGAATTTGAAAGTCCTCTCTAGTATTGGTAATTTGAAAAGGTTATAGAGAGTCAATTGATTCCACTTGTGGTGTGGCAACAACTGTAGCTTCACCTTGCCGAGGAGAGCCCTCAGGTGTAGCTGTAGGCAAGGGTTGTGAAACGTTCATATGCTCTGGAGATAAACCCTGCATTCCACGTGAACGACGTGGGGGAGATATTGTAAACGAATGACAAGCTCTGCAAAAAAACTCCTATGGTCAACTTCAAGAAACAAACAACACACGCTAGTAAACAAACTCTAGGAAGTAATCACCAGGCAAAAAATACCTTCTAATTTCGAAGCCACTAGTTGGTGATGAAATCCAACGTCGCAACAATGAGATGAGAAGGGGTGGGGCTATGGTGGAAAAGTTATGTTGACGACCTGCTTAATGGACTCACACCCTGGTGCAAGCTCCCACACATAATTGTGGGTATACCAACCAAGGAGCCCGAGTGAGTTTGGTCAACGTCAATTCCAGGTACCGTGAAGACTTTCCCCTCCACAGTCACCTTGGGTAAGAACCTAGAAAGATAAGCCACTAAGGTCACCACCAACAACAATAAATCCTGGGGGAACAGTCGACAGTCCGATCCACATGCAAGGGTAGGGTATCTAGCCCACAATCAACTCAAAAGGCTTCCACTCATCATTGTGGGTATACCTCTAAGTGATCCCCGTAATACGTGCAATCTCTACACTGATATCAACAAAGCAGGGTGAGTAACTCTGCCAATATCAATGTGACCTAGTGTTTGACCCTTGTGTGAGAAGGGCTTCCCAGGACAATATGTTGCAAATGGATTTGAACAC
Organism: Picea engelmannii; assembly: GCA_009831015.1. Taxonomy (NCBI): domain Eukaryota; kingdom Viridiplantae; phylum Streptophyta; class Pinopsida; order Pinales; family Pinaceae; genus Picea; species Picea engelmannii. The sequence goes on along the minus strand of ML834527.1, from coordinate 78,940 downwards.
TCCCTAACACATGATGCTATTGTGTTTTTTGTGCTATTGGAGAGTGTATCTCTCTTCTTACTCCAAAGCGCTAGCCTAGCTAAATGTTGGTGTAAAAGAGCCCTAGAAAAGAGTTACTAGATAAATTTTATAATTATGCAATGTTTTTAAGAGTTGTTGTTTACTCAAAGGTAACGGAAATGAAACTTATGTTGTATGACTCTGACCCAAACAATGCAAGGATGAGAATGAAATATATCACTTTTCGTTCAATGAATCCTATGTATGGGAGAGAGAGAAAGTTTTCCAGATCAACCCTGTACTACAATGCAAAAATTTCCTTTAAAATGCAAATACAAACAATCACTTAGCAAATGACAATGCTCTATGTGTCTTTTTCAAATACTTCAACAATCTCAATAATTTGATTTTCAAAGTTTCCTAAGACGAAAAGAAAATTTGAAAGAAAAACCTTTTGTTTACTTTTCAAAAAGGATCCTCACTATGCCAATGAGAATACAGAAAATCAAAACACAAAGAATCAAACAATAACAAACCCAATCAACTCTTTCAATGAAAGCAAAAATAAAGAGCAAACCAAAGTAGTCCTCTCAATTACATAAGAAAATGATCTTTCAAACCAATATGCAAAAGAGAAAAATCAAGTACTCAACTTTCAACCAATCACTGGTTCTCAACTAATCAAACACACTCAGAATCTGAAGTCAGAAAGAATGGTTTTACCAAGAAGAGTCAAGAAACGAAAGTCAAGACACAAAGGACAAGAAAAACCTTGAAATCCTAAGACTGTTCACGCATGCAAACTAAAGCAAGAAATATATCAATCAATGGTCCAAGAAACTCAAGAGAGGTAATTCAACTGCTCTGGGCAGTTAGAAAGACCAAAACTCAAATTCAAAATTTTTAAAAAACGTGTTCACAGGAAAGCAATGTTACACAGTGCAAGAATCACTGATTCTCGCAGGTGACCCTTGAGCAGGGTGCGAGAACCTCGCACTGAAACCTATAGGCAAGGTGTGAACCTTACCAATTCTTGCAGGCTGCAATGAAGTGCAGTGCGAGAATTCCTGAACATAATCAAAAATTTGAAAATTGAAGCAAAATTGACAAAGGCTTCTAGACCCAGAAAGTCTATCAGGATATCCTGAAGACTTAGAGACTGATAGGACAGGAGAAAAATGAAACCAGAGAAAATGGCCAAAGAAAAACACAAAAAGCCACAAAGAAAATGGGATTGTTCCCCAGTGGATTCGCCAATTTTGTTATTGGATAAATTTGTAAGTGCGGACACAAACCGATCTCCCTAGATCCACTTGGATCTAGAACAAATCAAGATAGAATAATACTCTTTACCTAGATTTTGACTATTGAATTAAATAGGAGGCAAGAATAAGTAGCATACCTTATAATCACTTTCTATGGTCTTTGTTGCTCCAGCTTCGCTCCAATGCTCTCGTGCAGTCAAGACCAAGACAACACAAACCAATAGAAGTGAAGACAGCTCAATATATTCAAAAGTCAATCTATGTATATGATCAAGGACTTATACAATAAAGTGGAATCGGCTTTATAGGAAAGAGACATATTACTGTATCATATTGATGGAAAGTAAAGATTAGAACCTGATCCTTGATGTTGCAAAACTTCCTTTCGATGGCCCTTGGCTCCGACATGCACACTTGCTCACTTGCATGAATAAGATCAAAACTCTTATGATGTCATTGCTGGAGTTTCCAAGCTGTTGTAGCTTCAATCCTTCACACAATTCTTTCACTAATTCTCCAATGAATCTTAACCTTGTTTTCTTCACCTTTTCCATGAGAATTCCCTCAATATATAGGAGAGAATGAATTAGTTGCTTGGATAAGAATGATCCTAAAATATCAGGTAATCCAGTACTAGGATAACCATTCAAATGCCATCTCATCCTTCTAGAAGATTCCCTTCTAGAAACTTCGAGAATTCATCTTTTTCCTTGCTTAAGAAAGAGTTTGCACCCTAGCAGTTACACATAGTGCGAACTTCTTGCACCCTGGATTAAGGCAGCCTGCGAGAATCATACATTCTCGTAGGAAAATATACTAGTATCCTGCAAACCTCCTTCAAAAATGATATTTCTGGAAAGAGAAGAAAGTAACTTTTCTCAAGAGAAAGTTCTTATGAAGCGCCTAAGTACACCATCATCCATACATCATCATGATGACCAAAATCATGGGTAACAATCACTCTTCAAATCATTGGGAAGATTTAGTAGAGCCAAAAGGGCCTACCCATAATCATTGCAGTGACCAAGAAGAGACTAGCATGGTCACGTGATACTTTGGAAATATATGGAATTGGTTAGCCATATCATGAGGAGTAGATGGCTCCACTAGTGGTGAGGTAGGTGGCCCCACAAAGTACCAACTCAGAAGGAGCTAGAGTTCAGAGGGAGTTATCCCTCAGGATCCATTAGAGAGGAGAAACCTCCTAGTACAGTCCATAGGAGATCAGACTTCATAGGATGTCAGCAAATGTAGAGGGAGAAGACAGATCCTGAGATTATATAGACATAGAGGGAATAAATATTCAAAGGGAGCATGAGGATTTAGAGCGAGCCTGATCTCATAGAGAGTCATTTGACTAAGAGGAAGACCAAATAATTAATAATAATTTCCCCATCAGATTTAGGTGGGAGAGAGCGACATCTTCCAGGGATGATAGACAGGTGCCATGAGTTGAGGAGACTATATCAAAGATTTAGAGACTTCAAGGAGATATGAGACCTCCTGGGAGGATTCCGTTGTTTCAATAGACTTTTCTACAGTGACAGAGGAGGTAGCCAGTTAGAAGGATTGGGATATTGATTTCATCTTAGTTCCAGAGAGAGAAAGAGACCACATAATGTTTTCCAGCTATGTGGTGCTAATGAGGATGATCATTGATTCAAAACCTTCCAATTTTGAGGAATTTTATAAGAAGCAAGTATGGAAGGATGCCATGATAGAAGAGTACCATTCCATCATGAAGAATGATGTGTGGAAATTGGTTCTAAGACCAGAGGGGAAGTCAGTAGTGACTTCCAAGTGGATCTACAAGATCAATCATGTTGGATATGGAAGCATAAAGAAGTATAAAGTGATATATGTGGCTATAGGATTATCCCAATAAGAGGGAGAATATTATGACGAGGCACTTTCTCCAGTAGTGAGAGGAAGCATACACAGAGAAGCCACATGGATTTTTGATCCATGGGAAGGATTCCCATGTTGAAGAAATATTTGTACGGTCTTAAGCAGGCACCCCGGGCATGGTATGATAGAATAGACAGTTATCTAATGAGCTTGGGGTTTACCAAGAGTGATGAAAATCCCAACCTTTACTACAAGGTTGAAGATGGTTTTGGTACTATATGTGGATGACATGATTCTTACAGGGGATGAGAATCCCACAGATGGGTGCAAGTAGGAACTCACTTCAGAGTTCGAAATGAGGGATCTATGTTTGATGCACTACTTCTTGGGATTAGAGGTGTGGCAGAGGCAAGATATTATTTTCCTTAGCCAAGGAAAATATAGAGTTGATATCCTGCAAAGATTCAGGATGATGGACTGAAAGTCCATGGCCACACCTATGGTTATGAATTTGAAGCTCTTAAGTGATTCATCTTCATATTTGGTTGATCCCATGATGTATAGATAGTTTATCAGATCCTTGATGTACCTAGTTAATACCAGGTCGAATATATGCTTTGTAGTGAACACATTGAGTCAATACATGTTTGAGCCTAGACATGTACATTGGATAGCAGTAAAACATGTGTTGAGGTACCTACATTGTACAGTTGGATATGGAATCAGATATGTCTCAGATGGAGCAATAAAGCTACAATTTTATACAGACTCTGACTGGGCAGGGAGTGTAGTGAACGGGAAAAGAACATCAGGATGTTTCTTCTATTTGGGATCAGGTATGATCTCATTGTTGAGTAGTAAATAGATGTCAGTGGCACTCAGTACAACAGAGGTAGAGTGTTATCCCCTAACCTAGGGATAACTAAGGAAATCATGTCTTGAGGCCCACATGTCCTATACATGGAGTACCTAGAGCCAGACAACTTAAGAATGGCCCCTAAGGGTTGTACCTTACCTTGTGGGAAGAAGAGGTTAAAATCCTAGAGGGTAAAAGTAGCTAGAAAGAGTTAAAATCCAAATCTGAAACCTTCGAGATGCTTCACCCAAGGATCCCCGAGAAAGAAGTGAAAGGATTCTCAGTAAGAAAAGGGGAACTACAAGATAACATAAACACTCAAGGTACTATTTGATGGATAGGAGGTCTCATCATGAGCCGACATATTATTGTTAATGATTGTAGCTATGTGAGACATTCTCCAGCTTACAAACCTATGAGATGTGGATCATTGCATCCATGTGCGATATTCTCCAGCTTACAAACCTGAGAGAAATTTCTTGAAGAGGGTGTGTGGTTCCTATCTGAGACAAAGCTGGAACGTAGATATGACCTCCTCCATTCAGAGAGTTGAGAAGAACTCCAGGTGATTATCCTATGGGAAAGGTGATCTATTGAGTTGGATGTGCCTGTGGCTGAGCACAAGGTGAACATGTGAAATCCAAAAAATTTGGGTGCATCATCATTAGAACATAAATTAAGATGATGTATTAGCCTCCTCTCATCACCAAAGTTTATGAGAAACTCCATATGACTCTCTTGTGCGATGCAGTGGGAAACAAGATCTGTTGAGTGGGCGTGCCTGTGACAAGCACAGGTGAACGTGTGAAGAATTGTTTCTTCTATGTAATGCAGTGAAACAAAGATGTGGACATCCCTATGGATGTGCCCCTAGTGGATGAGCACTAGTGGGTGTATCATATCCCTTGCTATATTGTTCAAAAGGCGGACCTGCCT
>ML834527.1:26987-60477 GCA_009831015.1 Picea engelmannii | reverse complement strand
AAGGTAAATAATAAAGTGAAGTAATGAGTGTATTATAATTCAAAGTGAATACAAACTAAATGTTTTCAATAATAAATTTAATGGAGAAATTAGAAGTGGGTTAACCCTAAAATAAGGAAAGTGGGGCCAAGTGACCTCGAAGACGTTTTTAAGGAAGCTACTTGGAGAGTATAAATAAGAGGTAAGGCTCTCTCATTTTAATAACACTTGAGAATATTAAATATCTATATCTTTCTGAGGTAACCAAGGATATCTAAGCTGAAATTATGAGGGAAGGTGAAGAAAAGAAGGCCGAAATGCAAGGAAGGATAAATTGTTTTGATGGTGCTTTCTAAGGTATGTTATTTACAGGTCATCTCACCATTTTCACTATAAAAAAAATTATATAATGATTTAGACCGTGCAATTTCTATGCCAGTCAGAAAACATATCCAAGTATCTTTGGTAAAAAATTCAGCTTGTGGGTGATTGCACTTTTGGAGTTACACTCCGTGGAAAATAGGGTTTGTGGCTAGTCCTGAAACTAGTCAAAAACAGGTGTTTCGGGTAAAAACGTCATAACTTCTTCATAACAAATCCAAATTCCATGAAACCAAATGTGTTGGTTATTTTACATTCTGTAGTATGTTTTGTAATATTTTCAGATAAATTCAACAAATATTCTGTGTGGGGCATGCTCTACAAGGTCGATCTCTAGAATAAGTCAGAATTCAACAAGGTATGCCATTTTTTCTATAACTCCTTTTTTGAGAGGTTCCAAGTAGTGACACCTAGAGGAATTGCATAAAACATAATGAAGAAAATTGTGTATTAGTTTCAGATCTTTACACATTACAGGTACAAAGTTATGATTACTTCAAGTTAGGGTTGTTGACTAATCCAAAACTAGGCATGTGAGACTAAAGAAAAGTTTGATGAAAATGTTAGTCTCTTGTTGTTGAAGTTAAGGAAGGTTTGTAGGAATGTGATCATATACACCAGGTCTATTTACAAAGATAAAAATCATATTTGGATGATGAAATTGATGAGGTTTTTTGGTTGAGGTACATGTTGAGTACATGGTTGAGACAAGTAGTTGATGAGTTGACACATACATGAGGTGTATAGTTGATGATGTTGGTACATATTGATGAGTCATAGTTGATGAGCAGTTGACACATGATTGGTACATCCTTGGTACATGGTTGGATGCACTTGTTTATGGTACAGGTTGATTACAGGTTATTTGGTATAGATTGGTGCATGGTTGATGCACTTGTTTATGGTACAGGTTGATTGCAGGTTGAGGTACAGGTTGATGCATGGTTCAGATTTATTGGTACAGGTTTACAGTGGTATATCTCACAGGTTGAAAGTGGTTCCATCATTATACTTCTACTTCAGGGTGGAAGGACGGGGCAAGGACAAGTGGTTGTAGCCACCTTCCAGTTGCAGCCAGAGAACATAGGGGGTTGTAGCCTCCTTTTGGCTGTAGCTAGAGAATTGGGGAGTTGGAGATTCCCTCGGGTTGTAGCCTGAGAAACTAGGGGGTTGGATCCTCCTTCCAGTTGCAGCTGGAAAACAAAGGAAGTTGGTGCTTCCAATGAATGTAATTCTTCAAGACATATAAGAAAAATCATTCTGTGGTTTTCTCCCGATTTGGGTTTCCACGTAAAACAATGGTGTACTGTGTATGTGTATGTTTGTTCATTTTTTCATTGCTTATTTACTCTGTAGTTATTGGATGATAATGCTTCATTGATATAACACTTGGATTATATGGTTAAAAAGGATTAAATTTCTCTATTACCGATTCACCCCCCCTCTCAGTAATCCAACAAGTTGTTTGTGTTAGCACCATAATTTTTTCAGTTAGAGTCAGTCCTAGATGAGTCATAGTTCATGTGTCGAAGCGTTTGAAGTCGGGTATTGAATAACGAATGGGTTGAAGTCAACAAGTGGTGGGTCTGTCCCTTGGAGTCGAGAAAGGGTGTCATAATTAGTCATGTGCAACTTCTAAAGGTTATTTTCCCAAAAGATCGAGTCCTGTCAGAAAGAGGGAATTTACATGCCAGAGGTCGAGGCAATTTGTTTGAATAAAGGTCACATCAATGGATATAACGACCATCATCACCTAATTATGAAGTCAGAAAGGTTAAGAAATCATGGTGCTCATATCACGTATGTTCTACAACTCTTATCATATGTACTTTGCACACTTCAAACTGTACCTGTCACGCGAGCTTGTTGTGCATATCTTCAGCCTGCTTCCAAACTTCTCGTCACCATGGATTTATCGTCCTCTGCCATGATTCCATACCTATCCCATTAAAGTATAAATACCAATCACCCTACGTGTTTCTCCTTTACCTTCCAAGTTTGTGCATTATCTATGATTTTTTCTACAAGTCTTGGGTCCTTTTGCTATGGTAAAGTCAATTTCCATCGGTTGTGTTGTGAGTCTGTTCATTCAAGTTTTTGCATTGTTGACGATTAAAAAAGTCGTCACTAAGTTTTTCCTGCAAAGTGTTTCTAAGACTATTATTATAAAAGATAAGTAATACTAGTAGGTGGGACCCCCTTGGAGATTGGAGATCAAATATGGCGCTTATTTGATGTTATTCTTATGTTGACATTGTCTACATGGTTGACGATATCTTGTTTTATTGGATAATGGATCATGCATATTATACATGGTTCCCTTGTTGGTCCAAGCTCAAGTTCTATACTGAAGTTTTCATGGTTATCATTGATGTATGTTCTTAGACCTACTACTTGTGACACCTGCAACAGACATATGTTAAGTAACAACAAATGAAAGGAAATTAAAGGAAGAAACTATCGTATGCTAACACGCTATATGCATTGAAAGGGTTGTGGAAAATCCTAGCTAACATATGATGGCCATGCATTTTATTGAGGTTGTATAAAACATAGTTGACATGTATTTTTATATAGTGGAGATGGTAATATGTGATATGGGTGGCTCTCTTGGAAATTAATGATTGTTGGTCTCAACACATGGTTCAGAGTAGATGATTTCTTGACTAAGTAGTTGGTGCATACTAAGAATTGAATGAACATTGAAGTATGGAAGCGATGTGAAATTACTGCATATTACCTTTACTCTTGTCGTTCAACATCACCCTAGTCAGGTTCTTGCTCGAACATTGTTGTTGGGTTTATGCTCTGATTCCTTAGCAGGGAGGAACCGCTCGACCTACTCATGTTTTAAGGCATTCGATTACAAGTATGTTAGGCCCTTCATGATTCTACTTTAGTATGAAATGGACGTTGGCTCAAGTGTATTGGTTTATGCCTTCCTTAAGTTTGGCAACTGTGTAAAATGGTGGTTGTGAATGAAACGTTGATGATTCTCTTTGAAATGATGTTGAAGTCATAGCATTACTAGTCATCCTAAGCATTAGCGGTCATAAGAGTTCTCTTATATCCCTGTTGGTTTTATTAGAGTATACTTGTTGGTCTCGATGGGCTATCTTCATGCTTTTTCATCGTTGTATCTAGTATGTGGTCTTTTATGGGGTTTAATGGTTGAACCGTTCATGCCACCACACATTGTATAGTCGGGCATTTGGTTGATTTCGCCACTAGAGGTCACAATTTGGGTTTTCCTACTCTTACTCGGCCATGTCTTCACCTCTGTGTGGTAGTTGTTGTATTTAGGTCACACAAGGGTCATACCCCGTGTGCATTAAATATCATTGCCACTCCAAGATTAAAGCCTCACCTCCTATTATGGCCCTGTCACAGAATTGTTTCCTGTCCACAAGTGAATATTAGCTCTCTTTGTGTGTACACCTTTGGCCTCTTAGTTTTCACCACTACGAGAAGTTGACTATGTTCCCCCTGTGATGGCTACCGGATAAACCCTTAACCCTACAGTCTGGAGTTTCTTAGAGAAGATTGTCGGGCCTATCAAGTTGTTATGGATTATTGTGGATTGGATGCATGGTCAATTACTTTGAATGAAAACTCGCCCAGTTGGTCATATGACATTCGTGTAGGTTGGCATTTAGTTACTACTTCGGTGATAATAATGAAAAATCTTGCATTGTTATTGGCACAACTCAAATTACACAGTCACTGGGTTTTTTTTTGCACTAAAGATTGTTTGCATGTTTAGCTGGCATTGGTTATAAATGCTTGAAGTTGCTCACACCTATCGCATTATGCGTATGGGTTTTTGCACATTGAAATAATGGTCATGGTAACTTTTTTTTGCCTTGGGGACAAATGATTATGGAACCAGATGACTGCATACCCACGGTATCCTTATGATTGTTCGATTGTATAATCCTGAGGTTGCACAGCATAGTTGGTTACTGTCGGATTAAATCAAAATAATACTATGTTATTAATGACTTAGCACGATGGATTGAGTTATGACTGGGACTATGCATTTGATTTTTTTATATTGCATCGTAATGATTTGGTGGTTGCGCACTGTGCACAATATGGATAGTTTTTTCTCTCACGGGGTTTTAAGCGTTTTTAATGGTCGCAATCGACCATTTGTTAATAAGGGCATGTTGTCAAGATCTCATTGTTTTGGAGGGATGGCCCAGTTTTTAAGTCGCATTCAATTGTTTTTTTTACAGTGGCAGAATTACATAGCCTGGGTAAATAACCTTGTGTGTAGCTTATGTCTAAATAGTGGTTGTTGGTTAGATATTTAGATATCTGTTTGGGCGTGGCAATTTGGTCTTGATTATTCTAGGTTACTTCTTATATATATTTAACAAATGTCATTTCATTTAAATGACAGGCCTGATTGCAGTGATCATGTGACTTCATTGTAAATTCTAGAAATGTGAAATTGGGTATATTTGTTGATTTAAGTAAGATATGGGCAGAGGTTGATTTCGATGGTTAAAAGAATGGAAAGGCTATTGTTTGAGAATTGTTATAAGATGTGAAGAAGGGAACAAAATTTCCTTTACAGATTGTGTGGAATGCATATTATCTTATGATGGCATTGTGTTGTATATTTGATTATGAACAGTAAACTAGTTAAATGCAAATAAATTGTTATTTGGTCAAGACGATTGATAGTTGATGCATCCCTTTTCACAGAGTGTTTTATGGGTCACTTAATTAATTTCATGAACAGTAATTGGTTTTCTTCCCTTTCATTATTTAATTTTTCTCTAATTACAAACCCCTTCACCTCCCATATTCATTTTTTCACTCCCTGTTTTGAAATTAATTACAATCAAGAGAATTTCAGTGTTAAAGCAGTCGAAATCGGAAGTGTCTTGCGTGGATTACAGTGATGTTTTATTGGGTTTATTTCAGTTGATTGTTGTTGTCATTGAGTAGTAACCGTGTTCTTTTCCCTTCATGGAATCATGTTTTCGCTCAATACAAAACCCTTGCATATCCCAGAACCCTTTTCACCCCCTGCTCATTGATAAGCGGTAAAACAATTTGTATGGATTGGATTGCATGAGTTTGATATATTGTTGAGCCAAAGTCCATTTCATATTTTTTTAAAAGAGTTGTCATGAATGGTTAATTAAAATATCATTGCTAATAAATCACACATGCAGGGATGAGATATTCAAATAAAAGACTAAAAACATAGGCCTATTACGCTTTTGTCAAAGAGAAGGACTAAAAATGGTAACATTAGCAAAGAGGAATGTGGATTTGGAGTTTTATTATATCCATTATTGTTTTATGACTATTGACTTTAGGGATCTTTGGATAGCATGCCTTATTTTGGATATATGAGTATTATTTTTGAAATAACTTCAAATTTCATGAGTTTAAATTACCAAAAGTGAATATGTGGATGGGAGACACAAGGAGGTGTATTTTACTTAACTAGTGGTTATGTTATAATTGTTATGATTGTTATGAACTAAAGGGAGTTACAAGGGGTCCCACCTACTATTTATTATTATTTATGACCCTTATTATAATTATTACTCTTCCCCCTAACTAAAATTAGTTGAGTCTTGTAGTTAACTTAACTAATGAATTGGTTCAACTTCTTCAACCAATTCTAATTTGTTAAAATCAAAAGAAAATGGAGGAATAGAGGGAGGATATAAGAAGAAGCATGCTAAGGTTTTCTCTTTGAGTTATGTTGAGTTAGTTCAGTTTTCATTCATTCATATATTCATCAAATCCTAATTCTCTTTTGTGATAGCAGGGTCTTATTGTAGACACCAATATTCAAGGCTGAATCAAATCATTCAGACACTTGTTTTTCAGAGGTGTTGATCTATCTTTGATAGTCTGTGTAGACTTGTCTATTTTTTAATTAATTTTCATGACTGATAAAGGCTATTGTGCAGATTCGAGTGGGAAACAATCTGTGGCAAGCTAATCCATATTTTAGAGTTCATTTTTGGTTTCTATCAGAGGTCCTTTTGTATGTTCCATTAGGGATGTCTAAGTTTGACTTTGGTCCAAGATTTATGTATGAGATTTTGTAAAGAAAATGAATCTTTGGTGAATTGGAATGAAATAAAGGATTGCTTTATGTCTCTTCTGTCTTTATTATCATCTTGGTGTCTTTACTTCTATTCTTACATTTATTTCATCAATTGTTATATTCAGAAAATTACATAAAGAGTGAACTTCTAGCAATCTTTTTGTTGATAAAAGACTAGCCTAAGCACTCGTAATTAATACTTGTGAGTTAGGATGTTATTTGTTTTGTCTATAAACATAGGGTGATATTCCTGTCTACTTTTTTTTACCCAAGTAAAGTCTGAAAATGCTTGAGTAAGATCATTCCATATATTTTCCTCAACATTTATTTGGTGACCAAACTGAGGAGATCTTCGATATCTCTCCGGTTAAATCTTATACTCGATTTTCATCTATACATATTTTTTTTCTAACATTGATTCTTTGATTGTTTTTCTATTAATGACTATTCTTGTTGTGAGGCAGCCCAATCTTGAGCCCAGTCTCCAAGACCAGACCAGCATTACTTTGAACTTGTTTCATACTATTTTAGACACTGCCAGGACCCGTGCCGAGCTTAACCATTCTTGGGCAGCAATTGAACGAGATATTAGTGCTCAAGAACAATTGGAGGCTAGATGTAGACAACCTAGAAATCAGCAATAACCTTTTGTTTCTTCAGCTTCAGCCTTTCTTTTCATGTCCTTATACTCTCGTGCTTCTAGAAGAAGAAGAGGCATGTCACCCAAAATCAATCCTATTGTTGATTTAAGTGATCTAATGAGAACTTTATCTAATTCTTCCAGCTCGTCTTGCTTTCCCTCATCTATCATCCACAAGATGGCATCTAGTGGTGCTTCTGGTGGCACTGAAAGTGCTCCATCTTCCCAATATTCATCGTCATCGGTGATTGGTAGCTTGTACAACCACCATATCCCATTCCAATCTACTACAAACCCCACCAAAGTCATTAAGAAGTATGGGATTTTTCAGTTCGAAGAAGATGACACAACCACACCATGGAATGTGTCCTCTCCTCTTAACCTAGCACCTGCTACTCACCCACTTCCGAAGTTTAAAGAGAATTTGTCCAAGTTTTCAGGAAATAACATTGTCAGTACCAATGAACACCTAGTGGAATTTTCTAATGCTTGTCATAACATAGGGGCTAATGACAATGACACTTGCATGCGCTTGTTTGTCAATTCCTTGGAAGGAAAGGCTCTGGCCAACTTCTTTGACCTTCCTCCTAAGATCTTGTCTCCTTGGGAGGAGTTAATCTATTGGTTCTTATCCACCTATGGGAAGTCCAAAATCCCTACCGAGAAGTTAAGGGAATACAATAACATCACTTATAAAGATGGTGAAACCATCAAGTATTTCAACTTGCGTTTCACCAAGTTGTACAATCAGATCCCCGAACTTATCTGCTTTCAAAACCAAGCCACTTTCATGCATTACTAAAATGCATTGCCTTCTCCCTACCATCATAGGCTTGAAGAAAAATCCATTGATAATCTCGGTTCTGCTCTGTATACTTGCTCAGATTATGAAGAACAACTTGAAAGAACTAGTCTTCCCCAAGGAGAATCAGTTAGACAGACAGACATGTCCTCTCTCTTACAACTAGTACAAGATATCAAAAATCGTATGATAGCATTTGAGTGGAAGGGTACTATCTCCCCTCTCACCCCTGGAGCTTCATCCTCTTCTACCCCCCCCTTTAGAAATCTGGTTGAAAACAATTTTAGCCTAAAGCTATCCTACCTCGGAATTGGTGTAACTTTTGCAAAGAACACCATGAAGAAACCACGTGTGAGGTAAAGAAGAGTGGCAGAGACAATATCTTTGGTAAAAGACCATAGGCTACTATTGTTGTCCTATAGTTTGCAGATCCAGAGGATGTCATGGTCATCAACACTAGGAACAAAGCCTATTCTCCCAAGGGTAAAATTGATCCTCCTCGCAGTTCTTCTAGCCCAAGCTCATCCTCAACTGTTGTTGCACCCCAGGTTCCTAAAATTCTTGAAATTCAAGGAATCACTCCCCCTCTTCCCTCTTACAAATACAATATCTTGAATCAATTGGCCAACATCAAAGTAGATGCAACCCTCCTAGACATGGTTTTCGTCCCTAAATAACAGATGCATCTAAAACAATTCATGGAAGGAAAATCTTATGTTGTAGCCAATATTTCCGAAGAGGTAGATGAAGAGGATTCTTCTGTAAATAAAGTAGGGGTACATAACTTTAGATACCCTGTAAAAATCCCCCTTTTTATATTTCTATAAAAATCATGGATAAAATTTCCCATTGTTGCCTCATCGATGGCGGTTCATGCCCAAGTGTGATGTAAAAGATTATTATGGAAGAGTTAGGCTTGTCTTGTACAGGTGAAAACGCCAGAAGCATGCTCTCTTATAATAGTCTACAACAAAATACCATAGGTGAGATTAAAGATGTGACCTTAGTTTTGTGCGCTCATCCTGAAATAAGGACGACCCTCAATATTTAGGTGATCGATATGCCAGTAAGAAATTACTCAATTATCTTAGGAAGATATTGGAAATCCTCAAAGGGTGGATACCTCTCACTCGACGAAACACATCTGTATGTTCCTTGGAATGAAAAAAAAATTATAGTCCTTAGAGAAGGAAGGATATCACCCTACATAGAGAGTGTCCCACAACCTAACGTAAACTATATCGAAGAGGACTTAGGAGTGTATTCCATCTTTCCAGAATAATATAACACTCCTATGGAACAAATCGATTTAGACGATGGCATGTGGCACATGCACTTTGATGGTTCATGCTCAAATGAAGGTAATGGAGCTGGTATTGTCTTGATTTCTATGATAGGAAAAAACCATAACTTTTATTATAGGTTGGAGTTTGCTTTCACAAACAATGTCATCAAATTTGAATCTCTATTATTAGGCATTGAAAATGCCTATAATCTTGGTTGTGGTCACCTTTCAGTTTTTGGTGATTCCGAGCTTGTTGTCAAACTTCTACGTAAGATTTATTCCCCTAGAAACAATTTGATGAAATGATACACCCAAATTGTTTGGGATATTATCTTGAACCTATTATCTTTCAATATCACTCACGTAAAGAGGGAACTAAACTCAATGGTTGATCAGTTAGTTGTTTTTGCGGCTTCTCCTACTCGACAACTTCTGCCACACAGACCTGATTTCACTTTCCAATATTTGTATCATCCACATATCCCCGATAATATAGAATCTTGGCAAGTCTTCCCTAATGATGAAAGAATTTGTGATTTTATCCAAAATGAACCTTTTAAGCCTAGGGAAATTTGTTGGCACAGGGGCAGACCCAGGGTTCAGCTCCAAAAGCGCATCAACAAGCCCTAGCTACTGGACCTTTCGGAAACACCTGCGAGGTAGATGCAGTCTCACCTGAAGCATCTATGTGGGGTTTGCAGGATAGAGATGTCTACAACTAGAAGGAATGTAAAGTGGGTTCAAAGTGATCGACACACAGCAATCTAGTATTCTTTATCTTCCTAGGATCTACTGCGCAAGATATATCTATCAGATCTAACACAGTAATGCAATAGTAATATACCAATAATAAAGAATAGAACACCAATCACACATACAACAAAAGATATACATGGTTCACCCTCTCTCTAGGGCTACGTCCATAGAACTGTGCTTTATAATTTATTAAGATGTAGCATACAGTTCTTGTCTGCACTCTCAGATAGAAGATCTTCTTTCTTCTCCTCTCTGTCTCTCCCCTTCCTGCACACCCAGCTACAGGACTTGACCTTCACACCCAGCTAAAGATCTTACAATACCAGAAGGCTCTCACACTTAGCTCATCTCTCTCACACCACAATAATCAATCATGTCAATAGTACCACTAGATCAAACCTCCTTCCCTCATGTAGGTTCTTATTTATACATTACAATATCTCACCGACATCCTTAGGTCAAAACCTAGGTGTCAAAACCCTATATACCAAAACCCTAGGTGTCTAAAACCCTAGGTCAACTTGGCTCGTGTTTTTAGGGCTTCACCAGCATATCTTTCCTTCCTTTTCGTGCAGTGCTCCAAATCATCCAACGGTGGATTTTTCCACTTGTTGAGTTTTCCACGATCCTTATTTCTTGTTGATCTGTCATCCTTGATTTCCTTTTTCAATGGCTTGCTTCCTTTTACTTTGCTCTATCTTTTCTTCTCTTTTGCTCACTTTAACCCAGTAGCAATCACTGTGTCTTCCGCACATTTCACATTTTTCCTTTTCTTCCTTGATCTTTGCTTATTTCCATAACCAAGGGCCAACATTCCCCCAACACTCACCTATGACTCATCTCGAGGCACTTCAGATCTGACCTTTTTGTTTTACTTTGACTTCAGTCTGCGCAGTGCAGCCTTTTCTTTCTGATCTATGCCTCATCTCCTTCCTTCCTTGTGCAGAATATCTTTTATGTGTCTGGTACCCAGTTTCAACTGCACCTGGTACCTAGACCCTTTTCCTTATGCTTTTACTTAGATATGCGGGGCAGCGGGTTGTCATAATACAATTTCAATCGGCTCCCATTCACTAATTCTTCCTTCCATTCTCCCTTCAAATTATTCAACTGCACAACTCCTCCATCTGTAACATAAGCGATCTCATATGGCTCGAGCCAATGCGTTCTGAACTTCCCAGGATGTTTTATGAACATACTTTCATATACCAGTACTAGATCACCTTGTTTAAATGCCTTCTTCTTTATGTGTCTATCATGATAGGCCTTCTCTCTTCCCTTCTATACTTGTTAATGGAATCCTGCAATAAATTTGTCTTCTTGTTAATGTTTAAGCCATTATTATAGTTCTTTGCATTTCAATAGATAACAATAGCATAATACAATATCACTAAGAAATACACAATCACAAGAGACACAACATTTATCCTGGGAAACCCTCTAGGGGAAGAAAACCCAACAAAACATCCTTATTATAGATAGCCAATACAATGCCAAGAGATAATTCAAGCTAATACAGAAGATCCTCTCCCAAATATGTTCCACTCTCTCTCTCTCTTCTCCAACTATAGTTCCAAAACTTGTCTCTCAATGAGAAAGTGAGGTGTGTCTAAGTGAGGCACTAGCCTTCTTATTTATACTAGTCTGGCACGTGTGAAGTGTCTCTTCACTGGCAGGGCCGACTTCTTAATCTGGGTGGTTATAACCACCTTTATTATATTTCGGGGCCTCTTTGATATATTCTGGGGCCGACTTCTTCTTTTTCCTATTACAATTACATTATGACCAATCCACAAAAGGGGATATGGTCCTTATGCAATAGCCGACATGATCAATCCACAATGGGGATTGATCCAATGAATAATATATCAAATAATAATAAGAATACACTTTGCAGTTACATTATTTTAACACTCCCCCTTAACAAGAAGGGTATTCTTCAATAGCATTAGGCGAGAGAGAGAGGACAACATCATCAACATCATCAATTGGGTGAGAGGATAGCATCATCAATATCATCTTGGAACACTGACTGGCATATCTATAAATCATTGGAAGTTTTCTTCATCAACAACATCGTCATTCTCAAAGGAATGCAATCATCATTTGCATCAATATGTATTAGTATAAAACTAATACATCATCATCATAATCATCATAGCATGAGGTTGGCTCATCATAATACAGGACTAGATTTACATCACAGTTGTAAGGATGGAAGCTCAGTACTTGTCTTGCTTTACGTCAGAGCAATCAAGCTGGAAGCAAGATACTAGACTAGATTTATGTCACAGCTTCTCAAGCTAGAAGCACAGTACTAGTCTCATCTCAATGTCTTGATTTAAGTCACAGCACTTAAGCTAGAAGAAAGATACTCATCCTGCTTTATGTCACAGCAATCAAGATGGAAGCAGGATACTAGACTGGCTTTACGTCACAGCTATCCAGTCGGAAGCACAGTGCTAGTCTCATCTCATTGTCTTTCGTTACGTCACAGTTGTCAAGCCAGAAGCAAGATGCTCGTCCTACATTACGTCACAGAAATCAAGCTGGAAGCAGGATACTAGACTGGCTTTACATCACAGCTATCCAGCCGGAAGCACAGTGCTATTCTCATCTCATCGTCTTGCTTTACGTCACATCTTTCAAGCTGGAAGCAAGATGCTTGTCCTGCTTTACGTCACAACAATCAAGATGGAAGCACGATACTAGACTATATTTACGTCACAATTGTCAAGCCAGAAGCTCAATACTAGTCACATCACATCTTCTTGATTTACGTCACAACCATCAGTTTGGAAGCAAGATACTAGATTGGCTTTACGTCACAGCTGTCAATTCGGAAGCTCAGTGCTAGTCTCATATCATCATCTTGCTTTATGTCACAACCATCAGGTTGGAAAAAATATACTATAATGGCTTTATGTCATGGGTGTTAAGCCAGAAGCACAATACTAGTCTCATCACATCTTCTTGCTTTACGTCATAGCACTGAAGCTAGAAGCAAGAGATGTCTTATCACAACAACTACTCCCCCTTTTGAGGAAGGTCCTTTCATACTATACCAAGATTATCTCGAAAGTTCTCAAACTTTAGACAATATAGAGGCTTGGTCAACACATCATCAACCTGTTCATCTGTGCTAATGTACTGGAGCTTTAAGGCTCCTCTCTGCACCATGTCATGGATGTAATGATATCGGATCTCTGTGTGCTTTGACCTATCATGGAATACAGGATTCTCTGTCATATTTATGCATCTCTGGTTGTCACATAGGATCATGGTTGCTCTCATATCTAAGTCAAATAGATCAGTCAGCAACTTTCAAAGACATATAGCTTCGCAGCTGGCAGGACATGCAGCAATGTATTCTGCTTTCGTTGTGATGAGAGAAATGTTGGATTTCTTCCTACTCTACCACAAGATCATGGCTGATCCCAAACTGAAATAGCATCCTGAAGTGATTTTTTTGTCAGAAACACTTCCTGCCCATTCTGCATCAGTATATCAACTCAATGTGAAATCATGATCTCCATCATAGCTGAGACCACAATCTATTGTACCCTTAAGGTACCTCATCACATGTTTTGCAGCCACTAGGTGAACATGTATGGGTTCTACCATAAACTGACTCAAGGTGTTCATGGAAAAACAAATGTCTGGTCTGGTGTTTGTCAGGTACATCAGCGATCCAATAATCTATATGTATAGTGTGGCATCAATCAACTCTGACGAAGTGTTGACCAATAGCTTCAGCTTCGCTTCCATGGGTGTATTCATGGACTTGCACTCCAACATGTCGAATATCTTCAAGATTTCGATTGTATACTTCCCTTGGTTAAGGAAGATCCTCTCAGGACTCTACCATACCTCAAGACCTAAGAAATAATGCATTAGGCCAAGGTCTTTCATCTCAAGTTATGAGGTGAGTCTCTTCTTACATTTGGTGATGAGATTTTATTCTCCAGTTAAGAATAATTCATCCACATATGGAAACAATATTACTGGCTCATCATTCATAACTTTGAAGTAGAGGTTAGAGTCTTCTTTACTCTTGGTAAAGCCTAAGATCGTCAAGAAACTGTCTATATGGCCATACCAAGCTCTAGGAGCTTGCTTCAATCCGTATAAGGCTTTCTTCAATCTGCAGACATGAGACTTCCTGTCTTCAACTTCAAATCCTTGAGGTTGCTCTATATACACTTCCTCTTCAATGACACCATTTAAGAAAGTTGTCTTTACGTCCATCTGGTGCACCTTCCACTTCATCTTAGTTGCAAGAGCTATGATGGTTATGATCAAAGTGTATCTGGCTATAGGAGCGAATTTCTCTTCATAGTCAATGCCTTCCTTTTGATAAAATCCACGAGTAAAAAATCTTTCTTTATACTTCTCAATACTTCCATCAGCAGCATGTTTTATTTTGAAGAGCCATTTGGAGGATACCACATCTTTACTCTTCAGTCTGGGAACTATTTCCCATACTTTTTTCTTCATTATGGATTGGTATTCCTCTTTCATGGCATCTACCCATTCTTTCCTCTGAATGGATTTTCCAAAGCAGGTAGGCTCCTCTTCTAGAAGATCACACATCAAAGTCGTATAACTGGAGAATGTCTTTGGTCTTTTCACCTGTCTCGTAGTTCCTTGGGGAACATCGTACTTCTCTCCATATTGAATAAGCTCTCTATCCCAAGATGGCTTCCTCTTATGGAGGATCGTCATCTGAGGAGGTTCTTGGATTTCTGATATATCATGGTCTTATAGAATTTCCTCATCAAGGGAAGTTATGACTTCCCTCACTGGTTCTGCGGCTTTGGGAACCTCCCTCACTGATTCTGCAGTCTTGGGGATTACAGGTTCCTCTTCAAATACTTCTTCAAGCTGGCATCTTCTTGATTTCTTGAGCGCTGCATATTCATCAAAGGTCACATCCATGTTGATCTCAATGTGACGGTGACCTGGTATATAGATTCTGAAGGCATTGGAGACCTCACAGTATCCCACAAATATTCCCTTCTTTCCTGAGGGTTCCATCTTGTTTCTCTTCTCTTTCAGTATATGAATAAATATTGGGCAGCCAAATATTTTGAGATGGCTTACCTTTGGCTTCTTTCCGATGAACATCTCTTCCAGGGTCTTGAGCCTAAGTGCACCATGGAACAATCGGTTCTACACATATATAGTTGCCATTGCTTCTTCTTCCCATAAGCACATGGGAAGTTCTTGATCATGGATCATAGTCTTCACAGCTTCCATTATCATTCTGTTCTTTTGTTCAGCTACACCGTTTTGTTGGGGATTATAGGGAGTAGTGAGTTCCCTCTTGATCCCAACATATTTGCAGTATTTCACAAACTCTTTTGAGGTATATTCTCCTCCATTATCTTACCTAAGTATCTTGATCTTTCTTTCAGAAAGATTCTCTATCAAGGTTTTTGAATTCCTTGAGTTTTTTGAACACTAGATTTCAAGAGATACAACCAAGTCTTATGAGAATAATCATCAATAAATGATACATAATATACATACCCACTAATTATGGCATTGGGCCACACACATATGAATGAATGAGTTCTAGGACTCCTTCTGCTTTGTTGTCTCTCTTCGTAAAAAGGGTTCTTAATGTTCTTCCCGTGTGCACATCCATTGCATATGCCTTCATGGTCAACCTTGAGTTCTAGTAAACCTATGATCGATTTGCATATGTATGGTAGCACCTTGTAGTTAATGTGATCTAGTCTTCTATGCCAAAGTTCACATGGATTCTCAATGGCATGGGTCATGGTAGCTTCTGAGTGACCCTTTAGCTTATACAAGCCATTTTCTTCACTTCCAATGATGATTGTTTTATTTAAGGTTTCTCTTTTAGTACGTTGCCTTCTGCAACCTTCACTATAGATTCCTCGAGGTTATTACCTGTGACCTGGAGAAAGGTAAAAAAAACAGCAAGCAAGAGTAATATCCTTTTGATAATATAAATTAATAGCACGAGCAATCATCACAGTAGCTTCTTTAGAGCTATCACTTGTAACTTGTCTGAAGAAAAGATTAAAGGTAAGGAATACAATACAAAAATGAGGTCAACACTCTCATAGTGTTGTGATCAAACATTCCTCCATGGAAACCTGGAACTAACACAAGAGATTCTTCCTAGAGGAGGTGTTAGTTGTATCAAACAAATGGTTACGTTAAGCATTTACCTCTATATGCTCACATGTTATCAAGTATGATACTTTACAAAGACTCTTATCTCAACTATATTCATCAACTTGTCATGTGTACCTTTGAATCTTATTAACTTGATTAATCAAACCTAGAGCCTTGTCCTCAGGAATGAGTGCTTGCTTTTCTTCTAAGTCTCCTTCACTCAATATGACAAGTGCTTTTATCAACCTATCTTTTGTACTAAGACAATATGTTATCTTGACAGAAGGTTGGGTTAGAGGATAAGTTCTATGATCTCAACTTGTAATCCATCTAATACCTTGACTCAGAAAAGGTTAGAATGAAGGTCATAGCTACAACATGCAACATTGATCAATATAACAAATGGATGCATATCAGAATAATCACACCTAGGTTGCATCATTCCTCTGAATGTGTTGGATCTTGAGATCCTTTTGGATCTATGGCAAGATATCCCTTCTCCTAGAAATACTCTTTAAAGTTTAAACATATGTGAGTACATATCTTTGATGGCATTTGCAGGTAGTGGCACCATCTGGCAACAGCGGTAATCATTACCAACTATTAAGAACTTCAAGAGTGACTACAACTGGTACTAAGGCTGCAAATGCAACTGATACTACAACTACAACTGGTTCTAAGACTGCAACTTAGGGTTTTATGAGGAAACCCTAATTTTTCAAACTTCAAAATTTGAAATTATGATCCAATGGATAAATGCACTGAGCTGAGGCGAGTAAGATGGTGTAGTCAGATTTCTGAAAATCCATCTTTTACCCCCTCAAACTTGATCTGTGGATTTCTGTACTGGTGCTTCTAGTTTTCGGGTACTTCTGGTACTCTAGTATTCTGGTTTTCTAGTACTTTGTGAAACTAGGGTTTCACTTTTCGAGAGGTCTAGCCACTAAAAAGGCGCATTGAAGGTGACAAAATGATCCTTGGGGGAGGGTGCACTTTTCTAGATGGTTTTATGGTTGAAATACCTTTCCAACAAAAAGCCCTAATTTGCATGTACAACAACAGTGACATTTTTCACTTTTCTCTTGTGAAAGATGCTCTCTTCAGCTTGGCTCTGATACCATGTTAGTGTTTAAGACATTATTATAGTTCTTTTCATTTCAATATATAACAATAGCATAATACAATATCACTGAGAAATACACAATCACAAGAGACGACATTTATCCTGGGAAACCCTCTAGGGGAAGAAAATCCAGCAAAACTTCCTTATTATAGATAGCCAATACAATGCCAAGAGATAACTCAAGCTAATATAGAATATCCTCTCCCAAATATGTGCCATTCTCTCTCTCTCTTCTCCAACTGTAGTTCCAAAACTTGTCTCTCAATCAACAAGTGAGGTGTGTCTAAGTGAGGTGCTAGGCTTCTTATTTATACTAGTCTGGAATGTGTGAAGTGTCTCTTCACTGGTAGGGACGACTTCTTAATATGGGTGGTTATAACCACCTTTATTATATTCTGGGGCCTCTTTGATATATTCTGGGGCCGAATTCTTCTTTTGCCTATTACAATTACATTATGAAAAATCCACAAAAGGGGATTTGGTCCTTATACAATAGTTGACATGATCAATCCACAATGGGGATTGATCCAATGAATAATATATCAAATAATAATAATAATACACTTTGCAGTTACATTATCTTAACACTGCTTCGAGTTCGACCAACTACACGAGCCTCTCTTGAATAGCGCTAGTGTCATCCATGTCAGTAAAGGCAGATATTCTGAGGCTTGGTACCAAATATTCCATTGGAAAAATGGCTTCGAGACCATAAACAAACTTGAAAGGGGTCTTCATTGTTAATTTTTTGCAAGTGGTTCTATAGGCCCATAGTACTGCCGGTACTCTTAAATCCCAGTCATCCCTGTTCACACTGCAAATCTTCATCAGCGTTGCCTCCAAGATCTTGTTGAATGCTTCAATGGTCCCATTTTCTTGTGGATGGTAAGGTGTTCTCTTCTGATGGTGGACTGCAAATTCCTCAGTCAAGGCTTCAATGGTATTATTTATGAAATGTGTGCCTTGATTACTCATAAGGATACTTGGGTATCCAAACATGGTTATGATGTCATCAAATGTGAAGCACGTAGTTGTAGTTGTACTACGGTCCTTAACTGCTCTTGCTTTAGCCCATCTGGTCAAGTACTTTGTTGTTGTAATTATGTACCTTGCTCTTGTGCGCTTTCCTGGTGAGTTTATAGGTCCCACGAAGTCGATGGCCCGTTTCTCAAATGCTTGTAGGGTCAGTTGTGGTGCTAATGAAATTTCATATCTTCTGGATGGTTTCCCAACTCTTTGGCATACATCATAGGCTCTGTAATAGTCTTTAAAATCTATGTGTAAGGTAGGCCACCAAAGGCCAGCTCTAAGCACCTTCTGCGCGGTTTCTTTCCCTGCGTAGTGTCCTCCTGTGATGCCTTCATGAGCTTCCATGAGGATCATCGATCGTTCTTCCTCCATAACACATCCTCTCAATATCTCATCAGGTCCCATCTTGTAGAGTTGTCCAGCTATATGTGAAAAGTCTACAGCGCGCACTACTAGTTTTTTCTTCTGGGAAATTGTGTACTCGCTAGGTGTCATTCCTGTTGACAGGAACTGGACTATTTCGGCGAAGTGGTCATCAATCTTTCTAATGGCCAGCAACTGTGCGTCCAGTAGTGTATCCTCCAACCTAGTGGACTCTTCTCCATGTTCCAACATCGACAAATGGTTAGGACCTTTGTTCATTCTTCCTGGCTTTACTATGATCTAAAAGTCATATTCCTGAAATAGCATAAGCCATCTGCATATTCTCCCCCCCAACACTGGCTTGTTGAATAGGTATTTCAGTGTGGAGTGATCAATAAACATTTTAAATTGTCCTCCCAACAAGTAGTGGTGAAATTTCTGCAGTGCATACACCATGGCTAACCCCTCTTGCTCGATAGTGGTGTAATTGATCTCAGTAGTTGATAGCTTTATGTTGGCAAAGGCTAACGAGTGGTCAATATCTCCTTCCCCATGTTGTGCTAATATTTCTCCTAAGTCAATAAAATATGCATCGACATGAACATGAAACTTCTTGCTCCAATCTGGGAAGACCATAATAGGCGTAGTAACCATTTTCTGTTTTAGTGTGTCGAAGCTCTATTGGAACTCTTTCGTCCAACTAAACTGACAGTCTTTCTTCAAAATCTTCTTCATGGGTTATTTAATCTGGGAATATCCTTTAATGAACTTCTTGTAGTATCTAGTATGTCCCAGCGTAGTGCGTAGTTGTTTGACTAAAGTAGGAGGGGGTAGATCAACTATAATGGAAATTTTATATGGATCGACTAGCAATCCCTGCTTGCATACAATATGACCTAAAAACACTCCAAATGGTGAGAATAAGATGCATTTCTTCATATTCAAGGCAATTTTACACTACCTGCATTTTTCCAACATTAGCCTGAGACATTCAATATGATTTTTCAATAAACTAAAAACATTCCAATCATCAAAATATGCTTCTAGAAATTTATGCAGAAACTCCTTTAATGCTTCGACCACCACCCTGGAAAAGATGGTTGGGTAATTCTTCAATCCAAATGGCATCACTGTATACTAATAGGACTCCCATTCTGTTGCAAATGTGGTCTTATGGCGATCTTCCTTGGCAATCCAGATCTGATGGTATCCCGAGAATCCATCTGTAAAAGAGTATACCTCCTGGCCTCCCACATTATCTAACACTTCGTCAGTGAATGGTGTAGGGAAGGGGTCATACAAACATGCATCATTCAAATTCCTGAGATCTTCACAGATCCTGATCTCTCCTGTCTTCTTGTCTTGCACCACCATAGGGCTAATCCACTCTGATTCTTCCATAGGTTCTATAATCCCTGCTTCCAGCATTCTGTCGAGCTCAATCTTCAGTTTCTCCTTATATTTAGGGTTCATTCTATAGGTTCTCTGTTTGACTGGTCTTAAATATGGTTTCAAATGGATCCTCATCTCTCCCATAGGCCCTTTAATTCCCTTCATAACAGTGAACTTGGTTGGAAACAAATCCTGATATTCATGCAATAATTTTGTAATCTTGTCAATAGTGGCAACATCCCAATAATCTCCAACATTTGCAAGCTTCGGTGTCTGTTCTCTTCCAATATTGACCTTCTTAATATTTATTGGTTGTTCAATGTATGGTAACTCAACTCCCGGTCCTTCCACATCTCTTTGGCATTTTTTTTTTGCGATGTTCACCTTTCTTGGATCATCATCTTCATCACCATTGATGTTGTAACAACCTTGCATTTTCTAGAGAGGCGCAATCCATTCATCCTTTTCTTGCTCTAAAGGGAGGTTAGATGCCTCCTCTAATACTTTTTTTCTTATAATCTGCAATGCTTGATCTACTGAAGGATATTGACTTTCAAATAAGAAGGTGGTCACAAAATTCTGAGTCATACCTTCCCAATATGTAGTGATGAGGCACAGCTCTGCTTGAAGGTACCAGTTGATAGGTGTCGTGTCTAGTGTGTTAATGAATTTGTGCACCCACTGCTCTTGAGGAATGTTGCTCCAGGCTTCTTCGCAACTTCGCACATGGTCCTTTGGGAAGTTTTGACCTGTGTACCGAACTTCGAAGCATTCTACTTGTGCTGAGAACCGCATTGTCATCAAGGTATGACATTGTACCCATTCTGTAATGTTTTTTTTGTGTGTCCCCCACCATATTGCTACTGTGGATTTCAAGGCCTCGTCCATTGCCAACAATCTTTGTTGCATTGGTACACTTTCTTCAAAGTCCGACAAGAAGGTTTCTAAAGGATTCAGACCATCACAGGTGGGTAAGTTACTTATTGTTGTGTCGATCCAGTGAACTTCTCTGGTTAATCTAGCACATCTTCTTGTAGATACTTCATACATTTTATTCTACCAATTTTCCAGTGCTTTTTTTGAGTCCGATGAACATGCGTTGTCACTTCGCCAACTTAGGTTTCCATCAACCATAGGATTAATGTAATTTTTTTGTCTGGATGTTAATTTGTATATGTTTTCCAGTTCATATGCGCGGTATTCTTCTCTGATGGGCTCTTTGTCTCGCTGACCTTCATCTGGATCTAAGGGTGAAATGACCCTAAGGACATATCTTTCAAACGTCATATGTCTTTTATTTAAATCAACCATAGTGGAATTATTGAAGGCCCAATCAATTCCTAACAGTGCAGGGTGAGGACAGCTATCATAAACTATCTCAATTACCTCAAAATCTGCAAATGTTCTTACTCCATTGATGTCCACAGGGACTTCTCCAATCGTCCAAAGGGGTTGATAGCTTGTTGATTAGCCATCCTGAGCCTGATAGGGGATTATATCAACTTCAGTTTTACCATCAGTGCCCAAGTTTACTTCATCATGACATTGACCTCTGACCCTAAGTCGAGGATGACATAGTCTATATCATACTCACCAATCTGAGTATTCAAGTGGAGTTTCTTATTTGTCCTCCTCTTTTTAGTGATTTGGCGTACTGCCCTGTTCAGGAAGGGGTCTATCTTTCCTAGAGCATACTGTCTGATTAAACTTTGTAGCTCTTTTACAACACTTTCATACTGAATCAACTTAATGCAAGTATATAAAAATTCCATGAGCTTTCTTACCTCTTTTCCTTATTTTGGCGAAGAAAACTGATCAAATTCCTGTGGCATTCCATATTCCCTTACTTCTGGTTGTGTCTTTGATGAAGATCTTTGGTATTATTTGAAATATTTTCTTGCCTCCTCAAATATATGTCTTTCTTTCTTTGCATCAAAAGTTTGGGTCTTCTCTACAGCTTTCCTTATTCCTGAGTCTCATGTAGTCTTTCCTTGGGTTAGTATGTCTTATCCTATAACAACACCTCCTCTAGTGATAACAACAAATCTAGGGTCTTCTCCGAGAGTTTTGGCATATATTAGTTTCACTTGTGGGTTCTCCTGAGTTCCTCGTCTTTCCTGAAGCTTAGCCAGCAATGTTGGACATTCCTCGATAACATGCTCGAAGGAGTTGCAATAGCTGCAAGTGGTACAAGGGTTCTGACAGTCCCTTGCTAGGTGTCTTGGTTGTGCGCAGTTATAACAGATTATCTTTCCTCAGCCTCGACCCATACCTCATCCTCATCCTCTTCCTCTGAATCCACCGTGAGGATTGAAGTTTCCTCTCCCAAGGGAATTATACTGCATAGTGTTTCCTTCTTGTTGTACTTCACCTTGAATTTTTTATATGTCTCTTGACCTTTCATGCATGATATCGTAAGCCCTACAATCCCTATCATCTTGTCCCATGGACTTACAGAATGTGCAATACAAATTTGTGGGTGTCTGAACATATTTTTCCATGTAATAGCACTCACCAGGGTGATGTCTATTTCTACATACCTTGCACCAGGGTAAGGTGACTTGCTTCAAAGGGATCAGAGCTCCAGAGGCCAAGTATTCATGGAATATGGGATAGTTTTCCTTGTCATGGACTTCTGATCTGCATATGACACACCATATGTCTTCTCTTTTATCTTTCCCCTTGTCTTTTTTCATATCTTTGACCTATAGAGACAAACTAGTTAGCTGACTCAAGATTTGGCTCATACATGAACTGGATTCTCCCATAGGGTTTGATTCTAGCTTCATGGTGATCTCTAGTGCCTCAGCTTGTAAAGAAATCTTCTATTGCATCAGAGGAACTCTTATGCGTGGTAAAAGGGCGGCAATGAACCACTCTTTGTTCTGGTCATCTAGGATCTGAAAAGTCAATCGGCCTGTTAAGGTCTTAAATCTTTAATTTAATTCCCAAATGGGTTCGGATACCTTCTGCTTGATCTCTTTCAACTCTATAATACATTGTGATTCTAATTTGGGTTTCTTGAATTCTGCAATCAACACATTATTGATCTAATTCAGCGACTTAGACTGTGCAATTCCTTGGACAAGATTCATGTACCATCTCAATGCGTGATCCCTTAGGGTAGTACTAAACTGGGTTATTTTAATAGCTTCATCGATGACATTCTTAATATTTCATACAGCTTCACATAAGAACCAGTGTTGATCAGGGTCTTTAGACCCATCTCCCCTAAAGATGGGGAGCTTCATCTCATTTGCCATAGATCTTCCTAGGTTTCCTAGGTTTCCTGTCTGAGTATATGTTGAACTACTAGTAATAGTACTCTGAGGACTCTGATGAATCTAACTATTCTAATTGCTTAGTGCTACTGAGACCACTGGGGGATTAATAGTACTTACTTCAACAATCTGCACAGTTCCTGAAGTTTCTAGCTCGTACCGGCGAGGTTCTTCAGCTTTCCCTTCCTCTACCCTAGTGGGTTTTGAATTCTCTTCATCTGTCGGGTCTGCCTCTTCTCCATTTTAGAAACCCTTGTCCCCGTATCTCTGCTTGAATAAGTTCACAAGATGAAATTGTCTGAACGCTCTTCCACTGCGTGTATGTCCAACTTTTGTGTCATTGTCGCTATCTGAATTCCTGAACATTATCTTTTCCAGATCTGACCAATCTACTGTATCTTCAAGATGTTCTTCTCATGCAATAGCATCTTGATCCACATCTTTATAAAATGTAAAAATTTTCCTCTGGGTCACTTGAAGAAATATCTCTTGGCTTGGCTATATGACTCTACTCTATCAATAGAAAATTTGGTGATGTACCCTCCAATGGTTCTATCAAACCAGTGATCTACTACTTGTGAAACAGCGTTATCGACTCTCTTGACCTTCTTGATTAGTGTCGACGTCCAAACCACAGGAGGTCTAGATCTGATCTCAAACTGGGTATCTACTAACCCAGATAACCACTCATACAGCTCCTGATGGATTCCTCCAAAGAAAATCTCGTGTATATCAGTAAAGATATATTTCTCCAACCAATCCTCTGTACTAAGATTAGGGTTCTTATTATGGGCTTCAGCGAAGTCCTTCTCTTGATCCTCTATCCACTTTTGAATTTTTTTCTTTGATGAAAACCACCTTGACATTCCCTCAATAAGATTCTTGTCCCAGAAATGGAACCATTTTTTGGCACAGGGGCAGACCCAGGGTTCAGCTCCAAGAGTGCACCAACAAGCCCTATCTATTGGCCCTTTTGGCAACACCTACGAGTTATATGCAATCTCACCCGAAGCATCTATGTGGGGGCTGCAAGACAGAGAGTTCTACAACCAGAAGGAATGTAAAGTGGGTTCAAAGTGATCGACACACAACAATCTAGTATTCTTTATCTTCCTAGGATCTACTGCGCAAGATATATCTATCAGATCTAACACAATAATGCAATAGAAGTATACCAATAATAAATAATAGAACAACAATCACACATACACCACAAGATATATGTGGTTCACCCTCTCTCTAGGGATACGTCCACAGAACTATGCTTTATAATGTATTAAGTTGAAGCATACAGTTCTTTTTTGCGCTCTTATCTAGCATATATTCTTTCTTCTCCTCTATGTCTCTCCCCTTCCTATGCACCCAGCTGCAGGACTTGACCTTCACACCCAGCTGAATATCTTACAATACCAGAAGGCTCTCACACTTAGCTCTTCTCTCTCACACAACAATAATCAATCATGTCAATAGTACCACTAGATCGAACCTCCTTCCCTCATGTAGGTTCTTATTTATACATTGCAATATCTCACTAACATCTTTAGGTCGAAACCTAGGTGTCAAAACCATATATACCAAGACCCTAGGTGTCTAAAACCCTAGGTCAACTTGGCTCTCATTTTCAAGGCTTCGCCAGCCTATCTTTCCTTCCTTCTCATACGGTGCTCCAAAGCATCCAACAGTGGATTTTTCCGCTTGCTGATTTTTCCACGATCCTTCTTTCTTGTTGATTTGTCATCCTTGATTTCCTCGTTCAATGGCTTGCTTCCTTTTACTTCGCTCCATATTTTCTGCTCTTTTTCTCACTTCGACCTAGTAACAATCATTGTGTCTTCCACGCAGTTCACATTTTTCCATTTCTTCCTTGATCTTCTCTTATTTCGACACCAAGGGCCAACAAAATTATATCCATAGAAGATAACAAGATTCTTAAAGGCTTGAATCCTCTAGAGAGTTCATTTTCTTCAAGTGATGTAGGCAACAAAGAGAAATAGAAGGAAGAGAAGTCGAAAAGGAAGGTGGGTGAAACCATCTCCTTGAACATTGGGACACCCAAGACTCCAAAGAACATCAAAATAGGTGCCAAATGTTCAAATGAAGGGAAGGAGAAGTTTGCCAAGCTATTTGGTGAATTTCAAGATGTTTTTGTTTGGTCTTATAAGGATCTTCGTGATTTTGATCCTGTTCTTATACAACATGCCATTCCCATTCAGGAAGGCATAAAACCAATCAGGCAGAAACAAAGACCTATTAACCCTACGTTAGAAGCAACTATTTGAAAGGAGTTGGAAAAAATTTTGAAGGTTGGAATCATCTTTCTGGTAAAGTATTATGAATGGGTTTCAAATCTGGTTCATGTTCGAAAAACAACTAGTCGGATCAAATTATGTGTTGATTTTCATGCATTAAACCGAGCTATCATAAAGGATCACTTCCCTCTCCCTAACATGGAAATGATTTTTCACCAGGTCACAGGGTCGCAAATGATGTCCTTGCTTGACGGTTTTTCAGGTTACAATCAAATCAAGGTAAAAAGGGCAAATAAATGTAAAACCGCCTTTATTACTCATTGGGGTACCTTTTCTTATGAACGTATGCCTTTTGGTTTATCTAATGTAGATGCCACCTTTCAAAGATATATGCAATTAGATTTTGACAATTTGATTGGTAAAATCATTCAGATTTACCTTGATGACTTAACTGTATACTCTAAAATCTGATCAGATCATTTTGATCATTTGAGAAAAGTTATCATGCAGTGTAGGAAATTCAGTGTTTCTCTAAATCCTTCCAATTCCATTTTTGGTGTTACCAAGGGAAAACTCCTGGGACACATCGTCTATGATTCAGGCATAAGCATTGATCCTGAAAGGATTCCTGCTATCCTTAACCTTCCTTCTCCCACTTCTAAGAAAGAAATTCAAGCTTTTATGGGGGTTATCAACTTTTTTCGTAGGTTTGTTCTAGATTTTACCATGCTGGTGAAACCAATTCATAATCTGCTTAAGAAATATCATCCTTTTTCTTGGACATACGATGTTGAAAATTATTTTGAAGGGATTAAGAAACAAATCAGTTCTACACCGGTTTTGGCGAAGCCAAATTTTGAGAAGGAATTCACGATATATACTAATTCTACTGAAGAGGCAGTCTCTGCTATCCTCGTACAAAATGATGACAAGGAAATGAAAAAATGATGGCTTACATGAGTCAAAGTTTGACTGATGATGAATTTAAATATTATTTTATTGAGAAACATGCTTTCTCTCTTGTTAAGGTCATTGAGAAGTTTCACCACTACATCTTAGGTAAGCATACGTTGTTAAAGGTCCCTTTACCTGTTGTTAAGTTTTTTCTCTCACGGAATTATCTTTTAGGAAAACTTGCACAGTGGCTTGCCAAGATCTAGGAGCACGATTTGAATATCGTAAATTCTACCACTATCAAGGGACGTGACCTAGCCCTTCACCTAGCTCAGCATGTTGAGAATGGTGAAGAAATTTATGAATAATATAGTTCCCTTTCATCCCTCTTTTACATTGACAATCAGATCCTCCCTATGTTTGAACATCCTTGGTACAAGAATTTAGTTTATTATTTGCAGAACCAAATATGTCCAGACAACTTAGACACTCATCAAAGGAGAATACTTTGTCTCGAATCTGCAAGATATGTCATTATAGGATAACTTTTATTCCAAAGGTATGCCGATGGAGTGTTGCTTTGTTGTGTAAACAATGAAGATGCACAAAAATTGTTGCAAGAAGCTCATGGTTCTTCAAACTCTGTCATTCATGTAGGAGGTTATTTTTCTGCAAAAACCACAGCTTTGAATATTATTATAAAAGGATATTATTGGCCTTCGATCTTTCATGACTCTTATGTTTTTTCTAGGTCTTGTGACAAATGCCAAAAATTTTCTAGGAAAGAACGCCTTTCAGCCATGCCTTTACAACCTGTCCTGCCAGATTTTCCCTTTTCAAAGTGGGGGTTGGATTTCATTGGTCCTATTAATCCTCCTTCTTCAGCTGGGAAAGTTTTTATTCTGACAGCCACAGACTATTTACAAAATGGGTTGAAGTTGTCCCACTTATTCATTCCACAAACGATCAAGTGATTTCTTTCCTTGAAAATAACATTTTTTCTAGATTTGGTCTTCCATTTGAAATTATTACATAAAATGGTCTTGCTTTCATTTCTACTAAGATGACTCAGTTTTTAGCCAAATTGGGGTTTAAACATTTCACCTCCTCGACTTACTATCCCCAAGGAAACAGCCAAAACAAGTCTACCAACAACAAATTGGTAAGAATCCTCAAAAGGATCATCGAATATAAGCCTTGTCAATGGCACACCCTCCTCACTTATACTCTCTGGGCAGATCAAACTACCACCAAAGTAAGCACTTGTTGTACTCCTTTCCAGCTAGTTTACGGTCAAGAATCCCTCTTGCCAACTGAGATGGAACTTTCTGTTGATACTGAGAGGGGGGTGAATCAGTATCAAGTACAATTTAAAACCTTTTTCAACTTATACTTAAACCATTCAACTATATCCAATGAGCAATCAACAATAGTATAAGAGTTACACCAATACACCACACTACACCATGCACAATATATGAGAAATAATCAATAGTTATTGTTCAAGGGAAGTAATGACTTCCAAAGGTAGCTACAACTTCCAAATGCAAAGGGAGGGATAAACATCCAAGAGGAAGATACAATCCTCCAATATCAAGAGAGATTTTAACTCTCCATCCTTGCCCCTTCCTTCCACCCAAAAATATATGAGAGATAATAAAACTTTACATTAAATCATCACCATCAACCAATCATCACATAGAACCTGATAATGCTTCATGAGACTTCTTCAATTTCTGCAATTATTCAATTCTTGGAGTACTCTGATCTTCTAGATAATATTACTCAATGTATTCTCTGAAACTCCTCCAATTTTCACTCCTTGAATCCTCCCCAAAAAGAGGTTATAGACAGAATGGTAGACTTTATTCAATTCTGGTCTATTCAGAAGACCCAACTTGTACAGCATGCCTCGCGCTCAATATTTAACATCTAATTCTGAAAATCACACACAAGAAACTAAAGTCCGTACTCTTTCCAATGGAAGTGGTCCCACTTCATTTGGATTATGTATGAAGAAGTTATGACTGTTTTACCTGGAACACTTGTTTATTGACTAGCTTCAAGACTGGCCACAAACCCTATCTTCCACAGAGTGTATCTCCATAATTATAGCGAATAAAGAGATCAAATTTTTACCAGAGGTACCTTGATATGTCTTCTCAATACCATATAAATTTCACCATCTGAATCATTCTAGAAAAAAATGTATAGCAAAAATGGTAAGATGACCTGAAAATAACATACCTTAGAACACATCACCAAAAGACTTCATCCTCCCTTGAAATCCATCCTTCTTTACTTCTGATTTCCTCTGAAATTAAACTTGTATCAAATGAATGTATAATGATGTTTATTTATACTATTTATGTCACTTCCTTTTAACATTAGGGCCGACCTGACACTTTCTTATTTTGTAATTCTTTTCTTTAATTATCTCCAGGGCCTACATGTACTTCCTTCTTCAATTCACTTTGTCATCTTCAAAAATTCATTTCTCCTCAACCATGAGGATCCACATGACGTGCCACATACCACTGGAAACAACATGATGTATATTATCCATCCATGGGTGTTTTATCTACATGTGCATTTTCCTTCATGTCCAAATACCTTCATCAATCTTGCGGTCCAAAACCCATGACTAGGGTTGACATAAATGACAACAACCAATCTTCCAACACTTTCTTCCTTAAGTTTGATGCTACAGATTGAAGAATTGAATTCTTCATATGTTTCACAAAGGGTAAATGCATTACTAGCTTTGGAAGAACAAAGTATGTTTGCTTTAGATAATATTAAAAGGAGGCAGCAAACTGTTAAGAAATATTTCAACAAAAGTGTCAACACTATAAAGTTCAAAGTCAATGAAAAGGTTCTGCAATGGGATTTGGCTCACGCTGATAAGGGAAGACATTCAAAATTTCATAAATTATGGTTGGGTCCTTTCAAAATCGCTTTTGTCTTAGGCACAAATTCTTACATTCTAAAGGATTTACAGGAGCGATTGTTTTCCTACAGCACTAACGGTTCTCACTTAAATCATTATGTGGAACCAACTTGAAAAGCTCTAACGTTGTCTGGATTTCCTATATTTAGTAGTCTAGCTCTATTTTCAGGTTTTCGTTATTTTTCTTCTTACGGTAGTTATTGTCTGTTTTAAGAATTTCCTACTGCTTTTACTTTTCTATCACTTTATTTTTTCTTTTTAATCCTTTGCAATTTTATTTTGTTGGGATTTGTATTTGGTCATATTTTAGTTTCAAGTAGAGAATAAGGTGTTGGATCATATTTTCCACAGTGACACTCCTGCAAAGCATTGTTAGTCAATATCAATCAAGATTACATGACTGTTATGATGTCTTCTCTTAAGGACCCTTGAAATTGTTATATATTTCCATTGTTTCCTTATAAAGAATTGGTTGTCTCCCACTTCTTGTCGCCTTTTCTTCATCCAATGAGATTTTAAGAGAAAATATGGAAATTTTCCTCCTTAAAAGTTAAAGAGCAGAGTCTTGTCAATGGATTATGCATATAGTGGTAAAACCCCTCATACTTAACATTTTTAATGAGTTATTCCCAAATTCCTGGTCATCTTTCCATTAAATCCACTCAATTCCCCCTGTTGCATAATCTTCCTGGTTATATTTTCCTTGGCTCGTTGTTATGGTCTGTGAAACCATGAGTTATGAGTTCTAAATATGTTGAAAACAAATTTTCCTATGGAGTCGCCAGTTTGTTGACAATTAAAAAAGTCGTCACTAAGTTTTGCCCGCAAAGTGTTGCTAAGCCTATTCTTATAAAGGCTAAGTAATAACTTGGAGATTTGAGATCAAATATGGCGCTTATTTGATGTTATGGTTCTTTTGACACTATCTACGTGGTTGACGATATCTTGTTTTATTGGATAATGGATTAGGCATATTATACATGCTTCCCTTGTTGTTCCAAGCTCAAGTTCTATACTGAAGTTTTCATGGTTATCATTGTTGTCTGTTCTTAGACCTACTACTTGTGACACCTGCAACAGACATATGTTAAGTAACAACAAATGAAAGGAAATTAAAAGAAGAAACTATCCTATGCTAACATGTTATATGCATTGAAAGGGTTGTGGCAAATCCTAGCTAACATATGATGGCCATGCGTTTTATTGA
The DNA here is from genome assembly GCA_009831015.1 of Picea engelmannii. NCBI lineage: Eukaryota > Viridiplantae > Streptophyta > Pinopsida > Pinales > Pinaceae > Picea > Picea engelmannii. The sequence continues at coordinate 29,914 of ML834527.1, read as the reverse complement.
GGTTGTATAAAACATAGTTGACATGTATTTTTATATAGTGGAGATGGTAATATGTGATATGGGTGGTACTCTTGGAAATTAATGATTGTTGGTCTCAACACATGGTTCAGAGTAGATGATTGCTTGACTAAGTAGTTGGCACGTACTAAGAATTGAATGAACATTGAAGTATGGAAGTGATGCGAAATTACTGCATATTGCCTTTACTCTTGTCGTTGAACATCACCCTAGTCAGGTTATTTCTCGAACATTGTTGTTGGGGTTATGCTCTAATTCCTTAGCAGGGAGGAACCGCTCAGCCTACTCCCGTTTTAAGGCATTCGATTACAGGTATTTTCATTTTTTATCCCTTCATGATTCTACTCTGGTATGAAATGGACGTTGGCTCAGGTGTATTGGTTTATGCCTTCCTTGAGTTTGGCAACTGTGTAAAATGGTGATTGTGAATGAAACGTTGATGATTCTCTTTGAAATGATATTGAATTCATAGCATTACTGTTTATCTTGAGTGTTAGTGGTCATAAGAGTTCTCTGCTATCCCTCTTGGTTTTATTAGAGTATCCTTGTTGGTCTCGATGGGATATCTTCATGCTTTTGCATCGATGTATCTAGCCTGCAGGATTTTATGGGGTTTAATGACTAAAGCGTTCGTTCCACCATGCATTGTACAGTTCATCATTTGGTTGATTTCACCACTAGAGGTCACAATTTGGGTTTTCCTTCTCTTATTGGGCCCTGTATTCACCTCTGTGTGGTAGTTGTTGGATTTAGGGCTCACACAGGTCATACCCCATGTGCGTTAAATAGGATTGCCACCCCAAGATTAAAGCCTCACCTATTGTTATGGCCATGTCACAGAATTATTTCTTGTCCACAAGTGAATCTTATCTCTCTTTGTGTGTACACCTTTGGCCTTGTCGTTTTAACCATTATGATGAGTTGACTTTGTTCCCCATGTGATGGCTACCAAACAAACCATTAACCCTCCAGTCTGAAGTTTCATGGAGAAGACTGACGGGCATGTCAAGTTGTTATGGATTATTGTGGATTGGATGCATGGTCAATTAATTTGAATGCAGACTCGCCGAGTTGGTCATACGACAGTCGTGTGGGTTGGCATTTAGTTACTACTTCGGTGATAATAATGAAAAATATTGCATTTTTATTGGCACAACTCAAATTACACAGTCACTGGGTTTTTTTTTTGCACTAAAGATTGTTTGGATGTTTAGCTAGCATTGGTTATAAATGCTTGAAGTTGGTCACGCCTGTCGCATTATGTGTATGGGTTTTTTCACATTCAAATAATGGTCATGGTAACTTTGTTTTTCCTTGGGGGCCAAATGATTATGGAACCAGACGACTGCATACCCACTGTATCCTTATGATTGTTCGATTGTATAAGCCTGAGGTTGCACAACATAGTTGGTTACTGTCAGATTAAATCGAAATAATACCTTGTTATTAATGACTTAGCATGATGGATTGAGTTATGACTTGGACTATGTGTTTGATTTTGTTATATTTCATTGTAATGATTTGGTGGTTGCGCACTATGCACAATATGGATAGTTTTTTCTCTCATAGGGTTTTAAGCATGTTTAATGGTCACAATCGACCATTTGTTAAGAAGGGAATGTTGTCACGATCTCATCGTTTTGGAGGGATGGCACAGTTTTTAAGTCACACTGAATTGTTTTTTTTACAGTGGCAAAATTACATAGCCTGGGAAAATAACCCTGTGCGTAGCTTGTGTCTAAATAGTGGTTGTTGGTTATATATTTAGATATCTTTTTGGGCATGGAAATTTTGTCTTGATTATTCTAGGTTACTTCTTATATATGTTTAATGAATGTCGCTGCATTTAAATTACAATCCCGATTGCAGTGATCATGTGACTTCATTGTAAATTCTAGAAACATGAAATTGGGTATATTGGTTGATTAAAGTAAGATATGGGCAGAGGTTGATTTCAATGGTTAACAGAATGGAAAGGCTACTGTTTGAGAATTGTTATAAGATGCGAAGAAGGGAACAAAATTGTCTTTACAGATTTTGTGGAATGCATACTATCTTATGATGGCATTGTGTTGTGTATTTGAATATGAACAGTAAACTAGTTGAATGCACAGAAATTGTTATTTGGTCAAGATGATTGATAGTTGATGCATCCCTTTTCGAAGATTGTTTTATGGGTCACTTAATTAATTTCATGAACAATAATCATTTTTGTTCCCTTTCATTATTTCATTTTTCACTAATTACAAACCCCTTCACCTCCCATATTCATTTTTTCACTCCCTGTTCTAAAATTAATTACAGTGAAGAGATTTTTGTTGTTAAAGAAGTCAAAAGAGGCAGTGTCTTGCGTGGATTACATTGATGTTTTATTGGGTTGCCTGCAGTTGATTGTTGTTTTCATTGAGAAGTAACCGTGTTATTTTCCCTTCATGGAATCATGTTTTCGCTCAATACAAACCCCTTGCATCTGTTATAACCCTAAAATGCACTATACAGGCTTACCTGGCATCAGGCCAACTCATGCCTCTTCCTAGCCAAAGCCATGCTAAGTAATTCCTCAAAAACCACTTAAAAACAAGCAACCCGCGCCCTAACTTCTCACTGGGCGCGGGCATCCGCTTGCTGTCCTCTTACTGCACGCGGGTATCCGCGGGCTAGCCTAAAACAGCCCGCGAGTACCTAACAATGCAAAAAATCAGGGAAGTTTCCGCCGAGACTCTGGGCTTTTTGTCAGTTAACTGAAACTCTCCGCCATGCATGGCTGAGAGTTCGACTAAAACCCTAGCTCTTCCTAGCCTATAAAAGGAGGGGTAGGGGTACTAGTCAAAAGGAGGAAAAAGGATAGCAAAGAAACTCTGCCAAAATAGCCAAGCCTATTATTGTCCACACTTCATGTTGCAGCAGTT
>ML834527.1:0-22237 GCA_009831015.1 Picea engelmannii | reverse complement strand
TTATTATTTATGACCCTTATTATAATTATTACTCTTCCCCCTAACTAAAGTTAGTTGAGTCTTGTAGTTAACTTAACTAATGAATTGGTTCAACTTCTTCAACCAATTCTAATTTGTTAAAAGAAAAAGAAAAGGGAGGAACAGAGGGAGGAAAGAAGCATAAGCATGCTAAGGTTTTCTCTTTGAGTTATGTTGAGTTAGTTTAGTTTTCATTCATTCATATATTCATCAAAGCCTAATTCGCTTTTGTGATAGTAGGGTCTTATTGTAGACACCAATATTCAGGGTTGAATCAAATCATTTAGACACTTTTTTTTTAGAGGTGTTGATCTATCTTTGATAGACTGTGTAGACTTGTCTGTTTGTGAATTAATTTCCATGACTGATAAAGGCTATTGTGCAGATTTGAGTGGGCAGCAATATGTGGCAAGCTGATCTAGTTTTTAGAGTTCAGTTTTGGTTTTCTGTCAGAGGTCCTTTTGTATGTTCCATCGGGGATGTCTAAGTTTGACTTTGGTACAAGATTTTTGTATGAGATTTTGTAAATAAAATGACTCTTTGGTGAATTGGAACGAAATAAAGGATTGCTTTATGTCTCTTCTTTCTTGATTATCATCTTGGTGTCTTTACTTCTATTCTTACATTTATTTCAGCAACTGTTATATTCAGAAAATTACATAAAAAGTGAACTTCCAGCAAGCTTTTTGTTGATAAAAGACTAGCCTAAGCACTCGTAATTAATATTTGTGAGTTAGGATGTTATTTGTGTTGGCTATAAAAATAGGGTGATATTCCCGTCTACTTTTCTTTAGCCAAGTAAAGTTTGAAAATGCTTGAGTAAGATTATTTCATATATTTTTCTCAGCACGCGTCTCCTTCATTTTTAGTCATGGTATCAAGCTTGTTGGAGTTCACTACGAGCTAGTGTGTCAGATGATAGTTCTTCTCATGATCATCCTCTCTTCTTTTCGGTTCCTTTCCTATCGCGTTGAATTTCTTTCCGTGTTTAAATTCTTTGCATCACTACAAGTATCTCAGTGCCTTTCCACTATGCTAGAATTTTTCGGCGTGCTTCCCTACTGCAACGAGCCTACCATTGTTGTTTATAACAGAGTTGATCTCCTTCTACGCCGAAAGTTGTCATAGCACCTGGCGGCCGCATAGTGAACTCCTAGAGTTGATTTTGCTTGTCACGCAAATTTTTTGTCACTGTCATTCCAACAGATCTCTGCGAAGTATATCATTATCCATTTACCATGCAAAGAGGGCATTACCATTCATTATTGTGCACATGAAACAAATACACATTTACATCATGACAACATCCCAATACATAAGGAAGAAGGTGCAAAGTGGCAAAGCCATGAGGTCCGAACCTTGGGACCTGGAATTAATCAACGAAGATCTGAATATTAGGGCATCTTTTGAACAGGTCGGATGTATGCGCTATTGTGAGAAGATAAAAGGATACAATGCGAAGCTGGCTGAACAGTTCACTCTCAAGTTCAATGGGTTCTACATGACCATTGCAGGAATCACATTCTGGGTGATGAAGGAAACTCTATTAGCTACGACATAGATCCATGTGCGTTGTGAAAGGTGGTCTAAGGGAATGTCTTTAGATGTATTATGATTTGAATACTTTATCAAGCCAAACTTCCTGAATGGGAAAATCAGAGCGAGCATTCTGAGTCGTTATCTCTGGGATCATTTCCAAAAGCTTCTAAAGGTGATTAGAAGGTATTTCACCTATGAAAGAAGGTATGACAGAATATACCCACATCACATCAGGTTGTTGATGCACTTCACAGGGAAAAGGCCTTTGAACTTACCTTTCTTCTTGCATCAAAGCCTAGAAAATATGGCGGACAACATCCAGGTCGAAGTTGACTAGCAGAGGAAGAACTCATTCCATATATCATTGATCAAGTTTTTAGTAGTCGAGGAATTGAGATGGATGGACAAAGACTGGAATTCATTCCTAATTTCAGCCGACATCCCTAGGGAACCCAAAGGAGACTTCCCTCTATCCACGGGGGAAACAACATTTCACAGCATGGGGGAAAGAATGGAAGAGGCCACAGGAAAAGGAAAGGAAATAGAAGAATCATCATCCCAACAGCCAGCACCCCAAAAAAGAGGCAGGCCAAGGTTGATCAAGAAGCCCGAGGAGACCAATCTCCCAGCGAACCGTGCACCTAGTCTAGTGTTGACAAGTTACTCATGCACGTTGTTCGGCTAGAACCTGTTGAAGTTTCAAGTAGGGGAATTAGTGAAAGACGGGGAAGATCAGGCACTGAAAATGTGGAGGTTCAGGAGTCATCGCAATAGATGAAGCAAGTGCAACTCGCTATTTCCGAATTGTGCCAGGAGAATAGAGAATTGAGAAAACAATTGGTAGAAAAGACTATTAAAGAGACAACGTCACAGATTCGAGCGTGGTGGATATTCATTGCGCAGATGCTTTAAAACCATCGGTTGAGAAGGAAAAGTGTAGGTGAAATGTAATACAATTTTGGAGGAGATGTGTGGTCCCTCGATCGTTGTCACCACCTAGAAATCACGAGAGACAACCAACATACATCTTCCACACCAACTTGCCACATGTATACTACACCCAGTGATCATGTGGAAAAAACCAAAGAACGTTACATTAGGTGACAAAGTTTCTGATAGTGTGCTTGATCATTCAGACAACCACTCAAAGGGGAAATGCCAATGCATCACCTCCTAATGATCGAATCTTACTGATGATTGAACGATCATAACAAAGACGTCGATTATGACATGATTGGGTGCAGTCAGGTTTCCATTTTTAGTAAACTCTATTTGAAAGGTCATCTAGTAGGGAATAACTGAAACCAAAATTCTAGGAGAAGTAGTTTGAGGCATAGAAGCCCAAGGGGCACGGTTTTTTCTATATATTGTATCCTTTCAATGTAAGCCAGGTGGGAAAAGTAGTGGAGACAATAGAATATTGAATGTAATCTTTGAACCCGATTGAAATATAATGCAGAAGTCCTGAGGCTTTGATGAAAAGATTCTAATGGTGGTGGTTTGATGTATTGTGATCCCATCTATGTATGTACTTCATGTTTTTTGTATATTCATTCATTTCCTTTGTTTAAATTAGAATGTTTAATAAGTCTAGAATTCATCGCACGGTGCTTTAGACTTCACCATTTAAACTTTGTGTTTTCTTCTAAGTAATTTAGAATTCATATTTAATGGTGCTCTGAGTTGCTTTATGTACTCTTTCTTTCGCCACACACAACGACATTTGAACTAAAATACCATTGCCTTATTAGCCTTTATCCTCTCAAATTTTCATCTACCAAGTCATTAATTTCTCTTGCTTTCAAGAGGTTGACTCCGTAGCCCAAGGTTTTGTATTTCCTTGCCAGCGAAACCAGAAACATTTCACAAACACAACAAATCTAGCTGACATTTCAAATTCATTATCTGTTAGAGACTAAGTGTTAGAAAGAGCCTTCTCTAGTTTGGAAATGCTAGTTTTTCAGCCTTAAAGTTGGTCTATAGGTTACCTTTGTCATTTTTTTTCTCATCCAAACCAATTTATAGAGTGCTAACATCTTGGCATCGTTGTCGGGGAAGAAATTGAAAAAACTTTCCCTCGGAAAACAACTAAAGTTGTAGTTTTGACCCTTGAGGGTAATAGTGGTTCATACACTGATATTGGCTGAAACTTATTTTTTACCCTGGCACAATAAATAAGACCAGTAGAATAGAGTATACAAAATCAGAAATCTTGGCTCCAAAGAAAGTTTATACCAGAGCGAACCCTGATCCAGAACCTATAGTTCTTGTGTCTGATCCCGAAAAAAATTTTCACAGTGAAAAGGAACAAATACCAGACCCATTCTATTACTTGGACATAAACTTATCTTTACCTAAGGATGGAGTAGAAAGCATTGACAACCTTGACTTTGATACACTGCTCGAACAAACTCTGTTTAGGTCTATATCATAATCCTACTTGGATGAAATAGTCTTCTATGAGAAGAGGTTTCGATATTTGATACCAACTAAGCCCCCGCGAACTTCCATAATCTCCACTCAGACCACCTAGAAAGATCAAAACCTTCCTATAGTCATGGTCATTAGATTCGCACCTCTTTCCTGACCATCCCAACTACATGATTTGCCCCAGAATTATAATCAGAGGATCAAGTTATATGATGCCGAGGGAAATGCTTATGCCCAAAAGCACTTGGATTGGTTTAATGATTTTGTTGACCTGGAAGAGGTTGATCATGAGGACACAAAAATGATATTGTTTTTGTAGAGCCTCTCAAAGGAGGTCAGAAAATGGTTCAAGGCCCTTCAAGCAGCGAGCATCCCTGATTTTACATCTTTTGAAATGTTGTTTCTGGCCATATGGGGTGATAAAAATAATCCTCTTCAATTACTAACTGAGTACAACAATATAAAAAGATCACTAGAGGAAACAATGCAAGATTTTTCGACTAGATTTATGAAGGTTTACAACTCAATCCCCACAGAAGTCAAACCGCCTCTCGGAGTTGCCCATCTTTGATATGTTGATTATTTTGACAACGATTTTTCCTTGCTGCTAAGAGAAATGATATCTAATACTTTAGGCATTATGATGAGTGACGTGATTGAAGTCAAAGTAAATATGATGGCGTCGGGAAAGATCAAACAAAATTTTGACAGAAATGGGAAGAATCCCCAAGGGGATGCGTAGCCCTCTACGTCTCGGTCATAAGACGAAAAAATTGACTTATGATGAAGACTATGGAAAGGATGTCCATGGAAAACAAGCTTGCCACCAAGGAGAAAAATGATTTCTAGCCTAGAAATAAAAACTTTAGAAGATCTCCAGTTCCACAGATGAGGAAAATTGACCAGAGAGATCAAGGTGATCAGCAGATAAGACCCCCTTTCCAAAACAACTACGCAAATGAAGACTTTGATTAGACGATCCAAGACCAGATGCATTGTTGCGATGATACGAATACATGCATGTGCTTAACAAAGGGAGAACACTATCAATTTATGGACACGAATGATGGTTTTATGCTGGAGAATGAGGATACGTTGTCTTCGGAAAAGGAGGAGTTCAGGAAGGGATATCACAATGCAATCATGTGGTTTCAAAAGAAATATAATCTTAGGATTAGAAAGACGCTTGAAGAACCTCTAAAGACAAATCCCACAAAGGAACCCTAGGTGAATACTCCTTCTTCAATCCAACCAAAGAAATATAATTCAGCAAGCGACATGACGAAGAAAGGAAAATCAAAGGAAGAATCCCTAAAGAAAGTGCCTGAGGAAAGTAAGGAAACGAGCATCAAAGAGGTAGATAAATCTCCTCCTTTTAATTTTGAGAGAGAAATGGACAAAATCAAAATCTTTGTTCCTTTTAATGAGCTAATCAAGAAGGGAGAGTATAGAAACTAGATCATTAAGATGTTAAATATGAAGGAATCTCTCAACACCCTGAACATCCAAGACGACCACCCTACCATCTTATTTGGTCAGGGCGTGGAAGAAAGTGGTGATACTAATGATCTTCCTCCTTTCTATGTCAATCTCAAAATTCATGACATGACTTTACATAACGCCATGTTGGATTCGAGCATGTCACATAATCTCATGCCAAAAGTGGTCATGGATTAGTTAGGCTTGGACGTCACAAGACCTTATAAATATATTTTCTCTTTCAACTCAAGAAAGGCGAAATGTTTGGGTTTGATCAAATACTTGTGTTATCACTGAAATTTCGTCCGCACATGGAGACAAGAACTATGCATCATCAAAACATGAATGAAGTCATTCATGGCACAGGATTAATTCCACAGCATGGCAAAAGGATCAAAAACTATACAAAGTAACCAAAAATTGAAGGGCGCTTTACAGAATCTGAGTGTGCACGCATATGCGCGGAACAGAAACGTACCATGCGTGCATGCGCGCACGACACGTGGTTGTGGGCACAAAAACCCGCGCACCTGCTAAATGGTGCATTTATTGAAATTGGTCGGCCTCCCAACCACTAATGGATCAGCTCCCAAGCTAATTTGACATCAAATCTGGGATGAATCCGCATGGTAGGCTGGTCAAAGACCTAATTGAGCCCTAAAGAGCCCCTTTTCACACCTCAAAGGAGTTACATAATCACCCAATGCCATGCTATAAAAAGCCATGAAGAAACATCATTTTCTCAAGGAATTTCATGTAATGTTATGATGCTTAGATTGTTTTAAGGACTCACTCCTTGACAATAACACATTAGCACCATTTCATTGAGTGATCCACCCCTCTCTTGAGTGGATATGCTTTGAGTTCTTTCACCATCATTCTCATTTTCTTATTGTAAGGAGAGAAAGTTTGTGAGGGCATCAAGAGCCTTCCTTTGGAGGAAGAAGGAACCACAGTTCCCTTTCTTCATTGTGCTTTGGATTTCATCAATAGATCAGCCTAAAAAACATTGGTGATATTGGTCCATTGTGTTTGTTATTTCTTTTTGTTTTATATGCTCATAGTTTTAGTTTGTTTTAGTTTAGTTCTTGTTTATTATTTTGTTGTTCTTTTCCTAACCCTTTCCTCTACAGCTGTCATGCCTAGCAAGACCCAACTGGGCATGTAAGCACCCTTTATTTTCTCACCAAGTGACGAATTGGGTGCAAACAAATTGGCGACCATACCGGGGAGAAGGTATCAATTCCTCCCTCATTTGGGCTCATTTTTCTTTCCTTTTGATTTCATTAACTTGCAGGTTCATAAACCGGCCTCTGTCGACCTGCTAACCAGTCAATTCGTAAGAGGAGTGAGAGAAATCCATCCAGATTTTTCTTCTCAAACGTTTGTCACAGGCGCGCGGTTATTCCACCCCACAGACGTGCATCGTGCGCGCATGCGCCTATTCAACAGTTTCTCTCTGTGCGCATGCGCTTTCTGTCTCAATTCCGATAGCGCCCATGCGCTCTATGCGCCTGTGTATGCACTCGGTGGCACGCATTTGATCTAAATTTCACATTGTAAGGTCTTGGATGTGGGGAAAATCATTTTTATTCTTAATAATGATGATATGCATGCTCTAAATACTGCACCACTTAGACCCCTCAACTTATAAAGGGGATAGTCAAACAAACATAGGCACTTAGGTGGATAAAAATTGTTTTCCCTTATTTGCTTTTTGCCACGTGGATGGCTTGCTTTGATTTATAATCTAAGTTGGAAAATCATACTTAATCACACCTAATTCACATTTGGGACTAGAAATTGAAGTAACAATCTTGAGTATGCTCTTCTCTTGCGCCATCAAGCTATCTTGAGAACCAGAAAAGGATTGCGAAAATGATTTCATCTCCCTTAAAAAAATTTCAAAACTTTTAGGAGAGGACAAAGGCCATTTTGGGACCCCTCTTAGTTTCATTTTTCAAACATATCCTAAATTTGTAACGGTCCCATACATGCCCACATGTCACAAAAGTAGGATATTTGTTGCAATTTTGCTTTCTTAGATCAAAAAACTAGGAGAGTTTAAAAGTTTGTAATGGGCCCACACATGCCCACATGCTCAATCTAGGATAGTTTCATGCTTTTTCTAGATTAACTCACACATAGGGAGTTAAAGGATAGTAACGGACCACATGTCCACATGCTAGTTTCCTAGGGCTTTTAAAATTCCGAAAGGTTGTACCAATGACATCTAGCTAATTAGGTAATCACAACTCTTGTAAAGGACCAAGCGACGTCCACATGCTGCAAGGTGACATCTAAATAAATAAAATTTGGTACACTTTTCACTCACACACAAAAGTCACTTTTTCACTCACATAGCCTCTTATCGAAACGTGGAGGTCTAAGTAGGTTTCCTCCAAAGGGATTCTGAAAACACCCCATCTTTTCTTGATAGGACTATCCACTCCCAGTTGTAATCAAACGAGGTTGGTTTTCACCCCCAGCCTCACAAAACAACTTCATCTAAAATCTTTCTAACAACTCACTAAGTTGTCCTCCACAGGGGGTACCAAATAAAAATTTTAGTCTAGGTAGGATTTCGGGGGTAGGCATCCAAATAACCCCCCGTCATCTGGTTCTCACACTTTCAAACATAGAAGTTGACAAATAGGGAACTTCAAATCCTCCAAGTCCAGTGTTCCAATCACCATAAGGCAGGGAGATACCCATGAAGGGTCGAAGGCTGAGGTCCGGTTGTTCTGTGCATTCCCCCCTTGAGGCACCCACCTCTTGGACGGGATCCAGCCCGTGACCCATTTCTTAGGCCGAAAATCTAAATGACGCACTTGGACCGAGGTACCTAGTGACCAATTTTAGGACATCTACCCAGGTGGCAATTGTGGGCTGCAATCGCACCTTGATTGGATTTTGTGTGGCTATTGGGAAGTATTGCCAGCTCTTTCGGGATATTGCCCCCTCTACCCCTCATTATAACCAGTTATTTCATCCTTCACTAGTCTCTCTTCCGGTGACTTCAGACCCCACTATTGAGAACTATTGGAAGGTCCAGTGCTATTTTGAGAGGAAGGACGTTACGTCTTCTAGGACACAAGCATTTTCTTTCTTTTGATTCCCCCACGCGGACAAAACCCTCTTACCCACCTATATGCTTCTTTTTCATTTCTGTATGATGCACATCTGATTACAGTTTGACTTCGATATATATATTGTGTAAACAGTTACAGCAAAAGACTCTTGCCTCTATATTTCTCTTACCACTTTGTGCACACATTCACACAATTAGTCAGACATCATTGGGGAACCACAGAACCCTCGTCGTCCATGGCGCTTGCTCAACCTCCCGCCTATCTTAGGGGGAGTATCTGGTCATACCCACTCATCGGTACCTCCTTCACACACTCCTGTAAGTGCTACCATATTAGGATCCGCTTTGCTTGGTTCTACATTACTTGGGTCCAATTCCCAAGGTCATCCAGTCACTCGCTCTCCTTTACACGGGAGCGGAGGACCCACTTCCTCTCAAGGAGGAAGCACCAACCCACCTAGTCCCCATCAAAGGTCAGGTTCACAACACAATATGGCTGGAACTAACATTCCCACCCCACTATAGATGCCATATTTGGCCTCTCTCAACATACCGGATCTTACCAAGCTCACAAACGATCCTATATTGCATGACGCCACATGGCCTGCAATGCCAACCAAACTTCCTTCAGACATACCAAAGTTTGAAGGAAAGGTAGGAGATGACCCCACCAACCATGTCATGACATTTCATCTATGGTTTTCTTCCAATAGCATTATGGATGATTCCATCAGACTGTGATTATTTCAACGTACACTCACTGGCCCATCAGCCAAATGGTATGTCAAAGAAAAATCAGGGTCCCATATGACCTTTGAGTCCTTGGCCAAAGCATTCTTAACTTTCTTCCAATTACCCATCCTCCATGACAATGGTCTAGAACTACTGTCTAACTTCAAACAGACCTCATCCACCCACATCGCTGACCACATTCATGAGTGGCGTAGGCGACGTAGTTTGTGTAAAGCAGAAACCACCAAACAGCAATGTCTTGACTGGTTTCTTAGATCACTTGTCTCTCTTCTTGGTAAGGATGTAGCTTCCACCTTCCCACAATATGAAGAGGAAGCCATCAGCAAGGCTCAACAATATGACCTCATTTATGCACAGTCAGGCTACTTATACACAGTACTTCCTGATCTTCCAAAACCTGTGCCATTTGGCCAGGACAAACCCAGGATGTCTCACTCAGCAGAAGGACTAATAGGTGCCACCACACACCATGGTCCACAACCCCAACCACCATCGATGTATGGAACACCTCAATACCCGTCGGCATATGGGGGCACTCCTTATTTCCCCCCACCCCCTTATCAACAGCCATATCCAGTTGCTATATCTCCACCCATTAGTGGACCACCACCGGCACCTCCCATACATCCACCGGTTCCCACAAACAGTGGTACTCCCTCAACATCAGCTTATAGTACTACTGAAAGCATGATGCCTTCATATGTACCCTATGGATCGGTACCACCAAAAAATCCATATTTCCCATTTCACGTTCCTCCACAACCCATGGCTCCCCCACATCCTCATGCAGGGGTAAATTTTGTTCAACCCTCTGCTGCTCAACAGTACCAAAATTTTGAACAATTGAACACAGCCAACCCTTCGAACAATTCCAAGAAGAAAGGATGAAATAGGAACAATAAAAACCTGGGTCAAGGCGGGAATCAACCTCCACAGCACCAACCCACTGGGGACAACCAGAACCAAGGGAACCAAAACCCCCAGGGGGGCAATAACAACAAATGCCAAGGGCGGAATAATGTTAAAACCATCCACCCTTGTGCTCTTTGTGGCGTGTTCGGTCACTACACTCACCATTGCCCCCAGATCGCTGATTTCAAAAGGTTGAAAGACTCTGGGAGCCTTCCCCCCTCCCCAGCGCAACTTGCCCCTCAGCAGGCACAACAACAATACGTGCAACAACCCCCTCCCGCTGTACTGCAAAATCCTATCCCACATCAAGGTGTAATAAACACCCAACAGGACACCCAGCATCCCCCACCTCAAGTGGGCCAATATCACAACCCCAACAATCCAACAGAGAGAAATATTCTCCTCACCGGTGAGGAGGAAATTCTTCTGTAAACACGCAATCGTCAGTATCAGACACCAGCTGAGTCTACTCCTATCTCTTCTGAGACAAACCCTACATCGACGGGACCCCCATTCGTAATCCCTTGCCCTTCCGCCGAACCACCATTACGCATCCCTCGCATCCCCTTGTGTAGGAATGTTCACAACCCACAGGCTAGGGTCGCCCACAACTATAGCTTGGCAGATGACTTAGCACAATCTCTGGCTGCCATGTCAGTTCTAGAAGTCCTCCAGACTTGTCCTACACAGCGGAAATCACTACTTTCCGCCTTGGGCGAAGTTGACCTTGATGATACTCGACTCATCACCTTTGACCTTGATAGTTGTGAACCTCGTCTTCCCGCCTTGGTCGCTATTCAAATACCAGTAAAAATACGGAACATCATCGTCCATCGGTGTATCATTGATGAAGGAGCATCTACATGCATCATGTCCAAAACAGTATGGCAGAAACTTGGTTCCCCAGAACTCATACCCTCCGCCATCACATTACGATCTTATGACGGACGACCATCATCTCCAGAAGGGCTCTTCCAAAATGTCCCCGTGGAACTTGGGGGAAAAACTATTCTCATTGACATTGAAGTTATCGATGCTCAACTCGATTACAATATCTTGTTTGGACGTAGCTACATGTATGCTATGAAGGTAGTGGCATCTTCTGTCTTTCATACAATCATGTTCCCCCATAATTGGAAGATTGTAACCATCGACCAAGTCTCACATTATGAGCCTAATACATCTGCTAACCTCGATAACATTCTTCCTCTCATCCATACCAACAAAGACGCATATCCACTTGTCGAGATGGGTCCTGGGATTTTCAAAGATCCATCCTTATTAGGGACATACCATGGAGCATCACCACTCCTTCCCCCTAATCAAGTTTGCATCATCTCATCTGACGAAACTCACACAGAGGATACTCATCCTCCTCAAGAGGCTTCAGTCATTCCTAATGTCTCAACAGTCGTAGCATCACTCCCACAGGAGCCTCCTGCGAACTCATCAACCCCCACAGTCCACGAACCCACACCTCCTCAGGGGCCTAGTCCCATTTGGGAGACAGTTCCCCGACCCCTCACTCAAATTCCCTTCTTTTGCCCTCCACCCGGTATAGAAGCTTTCCAGGTAGCCGCAATGCTTACACTACCCAATATGGTGTTAGCCATCCCAGTATGGTATTTACATCCACCTGAGATGGTCCCTCACCCACAGGAAGACCTCCCCATGACGATTCCTATCCTCACCCCCACTCCCCCCATACTCCCTACCCCCCCTGCTACAGTTGGGAGCAGGAGAAAAAAGAAGGAGCCCACAGCTCCACTTCCTCCGTGCATTCCACCACCTTGCGCATTATGTGAGAAAGAGGGTCACCAAACCAACAACTGCCCATCACTACCGGAATTACGGAATTTGATTCCAATCAATCCAACCCCCACCACACCCATCACTACTGCTAGTCCTACTGCTACCACCCAACCTTCCAGTAGTAAAGCGTTAAGGACTAAATTCGCGTGTGTTATCTGTTCCGAGTATGGCCATTACACTCATCATTGCCCAACACTGCCACGTTTCCGGTAGACATTAGTGGTAGTACGCCAGAACTTCCAGAATGACCCACACCCTGCTACGTCTTCCACAACAAAAATCACTGACATTCGTTATGTCACCACTTCCGTCAATGAACACATGAGATGCCCTTGCTCTCTTTGTGATTCATTGGCTCATTTTACATACCAATGTCCTATAATCCTCACATACAGGCAACGTCAATTGGCCCTGCGTCACCAACCCGTAGCGGCGGTAATTGACCTTACCTCGCCACTCGAGGATTTTCATGTCATTTCACCTGAACCTGAGGCACTCCCAATGCCTCCTTGGTTCTTAGATGGCGTATCTGAGGATTTACCCCGTAACCCTCCCAACTCTCCTGCTCATTTCCCTGCGGAGATTCTTCGTCCAACCACCACGGGTACCCCTCAATGCTTCAACATATGGTTCATGACGAGTGAACCCTCATCATCTGCTCATACCACTCCCATTGCTTCCCCCGCAGGGGGAAATCACACTAGAGCTGAGATCACCCCTCACGATCCATTATATTCTCGTCGTTTTCAATGCGACGAAGAAATACTGGAAGAGATACAACACCCAGACTCTCCTTGGGAAGCACTACATCATCGTGCACTCTTCCTTCCATAGGAATCCCTCATGCCTCCTAACCAAAACCCCATTTACGCGGTCGAAACCAAATATTTTATCCCATCTGAGCCTATCGATTGGTTCAACAATCCCATTCCTGCCCCTGACGCCTTTGAAGAAGGTAATCTGGCTAACATTTCCCCCACCATCAAAATCGACATTTCCATTAAAGATGGCGTTGTCAAAGAAATCATCATTGGAGCTGTGTGCACTCCTCAGGCAATCGCCGCCTATAAAACCCTCTTCCAGGAATACAGGGATATTTTCACCTAGTCATACACAGAGATGCCCGGCCTTGACCTGTCTATTGTCGAACATCGCATCAACACCTGGCCTGACATCACACTAGTTCGCCAGAAACAGCGACCGCTACACCCATCTAAGGCCGCGGCTATCAAAGCCGAAATTGATAAGTTATGTACGGTCGGGTTTATTTACCCCATCGCTTACACTTCATGGGTTTCCAACCCTGTACCCGTCGAAAAAAAACAGGGCGCCATTCGCGTCTGCACAGACTTTCGCGATCTCAATAACGCATGTCCAAAAGACAATTTTCCAACGCCCTTTATCGATCAAATTATCGATGACTGCGCCAGCCACGAGGCTCTTTCCTTTATGGACGGATTCTCTGGCTATAACCAAATTCAAATCCACCCAGCCAATCAATATAAAACCACATTCATCACCCCATGGGGTACCTTCGCATATCGTGTCATGCCTTTCGGCTTAAAAAATGTCGGCGCAACCTTCCAGCGGGCGATGACATACATCTTTCATGATCTGGCTGCAATCATCCTCGCCTACTTGGACGACCTCATAGCTCGATCTAAGAAGCGTACCCAACATATCGATGATTTATGAATCATATTTCAACGGTTTCATCAATACAACATCCACTTGAACCCCCTCAAAGTCAAAGCCATCACCGAAATTCCACCTCCTTAGAATTTATGGCAACTGCAGAGCCTACAGGGCAAAGCTAACTTTCTGCGACACTTTGTTCCTGATTACGCCATCCGCGCACATGGTTTCCTTCACTTATTATGTCACGACATCCCTTTTCACTGGGACGACTATGCCCAACAGTCGTTTGACAATCTTAAAACAGCGCTTTCAAATGCACCTTTAATTAGTGCACCTAACTATAATCGCGACTACATCCTCTACGTATCATCATCAGCTGTATCAGTAGCCGGTGTCCTCGTCCAGCTCGGAGATGACAATCATGAACATGTCATTTACAATTTTAGTAAGAACCTCTCGGGACCACCCTTGAAGTATAAACACGAAGAGAAACTTGCTCTTGCAGTTGTCCTCGCAGTCCAGAAACCACGCCATTACATTCTGCTTCGCACCACGAAGGTCATCGTAGATTCCAACCCTATGCAATATTTGCTCAGTCGTCGCCAAGTTAACGGAAAATTTGCCCGATGGATCGTTATCCTTCAGGAATATGACCTCGAGTTCTCAACACCTAAGAGTAAGAAGGCCCTCATTCTCGCCGAACTTGTCACGGCCCTTCCCTCTGACACCACTAGTCCCCCCGTCAACACCGACTTTCCTGACGAACATCTCTTTTACATCGCCTCATATGATCCTTGGTATGGCGACCTCCTCGTCTACCTACGAACTCAAAAGTTTGGTAATCACCTATCACGAGATGATCATCGGCACATTCGCCATCAGGCCCCCCGCTATCTCCTTATCAGTGACATCCTATATCGGCGGGGCGTCGACACCATTCTTCGTCGCTGCCTGACTATTGACGAGGCCAACAGAGTCTTAAACGACTGCCACAGCGGTGCATGTGGGGGCCATCTTTCGGATATATCCACTGCTCAAAATATTATCTGGGCCTGTTACTTTTGGCCTACCCTGTTTCATGATTGCATTCATGCCGTGAAACGATGTGAGCAATTTCATATCTACGCCAACAAAGCCCGAGCTCCCCCTGCTCTTCTTCACGCTATCATTACCGCAGGCCCCTTTTGTAAATGGGGCATCGACTTTATGACTTGTAATCCCCCCTCCAGCAATGGTCACAAATACATTGTTGTCGTCATGGATTACTTCACCAAATGGGCTGAAGCTATGCCCACTTTCAACAACACCACTGACACTGCAGCGCGCTTCTTCTTTAACCATGTCATATCTCGTTTTGGCGTACCACTCCAACTTGTTTTCGATCATGGGAAACACTTCGAGAATGAGATTTTCGTTGAACTCTCATCTCGGTTAGGCTTTTCTCACGAGTTTGCCTCGCCATACTACCCTCAGTCAAACAGATAGGTCGAGGTAGTGAACAAAGTCCTCAAGACCATGTTACAGCGCACGGTTAATAAACATAAAACCAATTGGCATCATATGTTATTTTCCGCGCTATGGGCTTATCGAACGGCAATAAAAACTACTATGGGTTTCATGCCATTTAATTTAGTCCATGGGATCGAGGCAACTCTTCCCATCGAGTGCGAAATTTCCACCCTTCGCACCGCAATTGAGCTATTACCTGACACTGCTCCAATGGAGCAACGCTTGCTGAACTTGGAGTCGCTGGATGAAGATCATCGATCTTCATTACAGAACAACGAGGCAGCTAAAAAATGATCCAAGTCTACCTTTGATCGCCATGTCAACCTTTGATCATTCCACGAAGGCAACCTTGTCCTGGACTATGATATCTCTCATGATACCTTGTCATTGGCCTCCTGACTGACGCCCAGCATCATCATATTCGTCACCTTAGCGTTTTCCTCGACTCTCAACTAGTCGTTCTCCAGCTCAACAATGTTTACCGTGTACGCGATCCATGCCTCTTTCACAAATACCTACAGGTTAGATTATTATCTCGACATTTTGATTCAATTACATTTACACATGTTCCAAGACAATTGAATCAAACAACTGATGAAATACCTAACATGGTGTTAGATTGGCATATATCACATCAAGCTACACATACATAAACATCTCATACATCCTATCACAACATATAGATAGAATAGGCATCATCATCATCAACACAAAACACATGTAAAACAGCATTTGGATCTCAAAATATGTATACTCATATATATATATGGGCCTATCTGGCCATCCGAATGTTTACATACAAAAATACATCGGCCCGCAGGCCCGTGCCACATCTCGGTACAAAAATCGGCTCACCAGCCTATATACAATCAAAAAATATACAATATACAATTAGGGTGCCTCTATCGTACCCCCAGCTGCCCCTCCCTTAGGAGGCGGTGGTGGCCCACCCCCACCTGCCCCAGGCGGTGGTGGTGGAACACCTGCAGGACCCTATTGCCTCGGCGGCAGGCGTCCACTAGTCATCGCGGCGAGCACAGCTACTCGACGTAGTATACCCCGCCATGGTGGTGGTAATCCAATGCACTACTCCAGGAACCCCTCGTCCTGGATATGGATCCACATGCCCTCAAGCATGTCCTGCAACACTGTCTCAAGACGACGGTGTATATCATCCAAATCTACTCTGGTTGTCGCCGGAGGAGCATGTGATGGCCCCACACCAGGGTCATCATATCGGCGCCTCCTCGTCGGTCTCTCAGGCTCTGCGGGTCACCCCGTGGCCTCATCCCACCGACACCTCTCTCCATGCGGCAGTCTCCTTGGCTCCTGTTGCCCCGACACTCTCTGCAACTCCACCTCGCGCCCGCGAGGTGCCAAATCTGCACAGGCACAAAACAACAAACAAACAATCATATCAGCGTCTATAACACATATAAACTGGTATATCAAAAACATAACATACGTCAAAAACATACACACACTCAACATACCTCGGTGATCAAAAACCTCCCCAGGTGGCAATACCATGTCCGGGTCTCCCCGGAAGTCCACCCTAGCATAGGGGTAGCGAAGTATGACCTGCGGCATCTGCCACCAGATCTATGCCGCCTGCACCGTGAAATAATGCCTGCCTTCGCCACCACCGTGGCGAACCAAAACTGTGGACCACCACCTCAATCGAGGCTCTCGCGCCCCAGGCACCTCTAGAAGAACCCACGGGCACAACATCGGCACCCTCTCCAGAAACCAGGCTACCAGGATAGAGCCGAACGCAAACTCTCCGGTGCCTGTGGACCGACAACGGTCCAGCTGCGCAATCATCCGCGCGTGCAGTGTCAACCCCCATGCGAACCGCTCATATCCCACCACCACCCTCTCCATCACCAGCAGCTGGCCACCACTGATCCGTTGGGTCGCCAGTGGCCCATACACGCGGACAATCATCGCCGCTATGCAACGATGCAACAGGGAATCTAGACTGCTAATACTCACTACAGTCCCAGACATGTAGTTCTCACCTGAGAAATATCATCAGGCGACATCAGCCAGGTGTGTATCCCTCGGCATCACAGGCTCTGCTGGCAGTGGCGTTCCCCGGAAGGGGAGCCCAGTCAAAAAATATATATCCTCCACCGCAGTAAAGGAGAGATTCTCTCCTCACACGAGGAAGCAGTGCAGATCTGGGCTCCACATCTGGAGAAGAAACTGGAGTAAGTACTCCTGTGCCCGTATCAACGGGCACTCAAAGAACTTTAGCAACCCACTGGTTGCTAAAGCTGCTCGAACTGCAGGCCCTGCATTGGCCACAGCATCCCGCAACTGTGACCAGTCTTGCTCATGCCACCGCACATCCATGGTCACTGCTAGCCACCTGCACACAACACAGATTCCTATATTAGCTTATGCAACCATCCAATGCATCAAAAAGGCTCATTTTTTACCCTGAAAACTTGCCTCAAAGGTGCGGTTTTACCACCCACAGGCGCGCACACATGCGCACCTATTCACTATACAGGCGCGCATGTATGCGCGCCTGTTTTTCTCACAGGCGTGCTCGTGAGCGCGCCTATTCACAATACAGGTGCGTGCTAGGGTGCACCTATCAAATCCACAGGCGCGCTCTAGAGTGCGCCTATTCACCCCACAGGCGTGCACTAATGCGCGCCTATTCACCTCACAGGCGCGCCCCTAGGGCGAGCCTTAGATTCTCACCCACGCGCACCCATGCACGTTTATTCAGTGGACAGGCGTGCATGTATGCGCGCCTTCCACTGAATCTCCCGCGCATGTGGGCCCACACCCTAGTCAAAATCCCCTAAAACCCCTTGTATGACCCCCCGTACCTACCCTACCCAAACATTAGAAACCTATTTCTATGCAGGACGATCAAACCACTAACCTGAAACTTGCACACCGTCAATCGGATACCTCGTGCTCCCTGAATCACCCAATCTCCTCTGAATCTGCTCGGAAAGTCACTGTAGCAGCAGGTACAAATGAGGTGGCAATGTGGGCCCTACAGCTATATATAGGCCTTTTGCCAAACTTACACTCGCCATTCCGGGAGCCCACGACGTCCATTTTTCGAACCGTCTTCAGCCACGAGATCAGCATCCCGCCGCCTACATCACAGTTGTCCCTGGGTCACTTTTCATCCTGAGCCCCCGGGGCACCTTTTTTTTCATATTATGGTAATGTACACACGCGCATTGTCACATTTATCTAATACACGCTCATATCTTGGATTCTCTTCAGATATTGTTCACTTTGGGTATTTGGTTGTTCTGTGTGCAGGTACTTGATCGTCATCTCTCAACATCATTCCTTCAGGTATATACTCAGCACTAGCATGTATTCTCTCCCACTGACTTGCATTTACACCTCCAGTCACACCCTCTGATATTGGCCTTTAGGATACCCATTCCCAGCTCTGCAGTACTCACACCTCCCTTTGCATCGCCAGTACTGTTACCCGGTAGCTTTCTTACCCACATGAGTTGTCCCATTCATAGCACCTTTTGGCACTTTTGACACTCATGTTGTTCTCCATTACCCCTTAGGGATGGGAGTCCCAGTAGTCTTTCATCATGTTGCAGATCAACCACATACTTCTTCTCCTCATTTTTCTAGCTTCCCATATGGACTCCCGGATCATCGCTCTATGGTTATGTTCTTTTTACCTGCACTTCCGCAGGATCACGAACCCACCATTTCATCCATCATCAGTTTGCCCATCTGCGAACCTATCTTCATTTCACCTACCTCATATAGAAACTCACCAATGAGACCCCCACCCTCCATCAGTTTTCCAAGAAATTTATGCCTCCCTGGGGCACTCATTTCACACTGGGGCACTCGTTTCTGTATTTGTACATTTTTTCCAAAACTTATTCATTATTTATTGTACAAACTCCTTTATTTCCCGTTATTTGTTTTTGTCGTCACTGTTGACGACCTGCTTTCCTTTTTGGCCACATGCAACCCATGTCACCCTTGGTTGGCACATTACTTCTCATTTACCCTTGCCGTCATCGTCCATATCTTCATAGTACTACCCAGGTCACTCACCTTTACCCTCTGAATTTGTTCACCTTGTCCCGCCTCTAGCACAAATTATCACTGGTCTTGTCGTCCCCCTGACACTCGATCTTGTCACACGGTTGCGGCCAATCATTATGTCATACACCCTCCAACTAGGGGCAGTCTTGAGTCTTCCCACTTCTTGACTTCGTCCATGTACCTCTACCACTTCCTCACCTCAGTAGATTCCACAGAGCCCTTTGCTTCTGGAAGTCGCGTCCCCCTTTTGTCGACATCAGCACAATTTTCCAGAAAGGCGACAGTATCTTGATTCTCATTTTCCATTCAATGAGAGATCTCAGACAGCACAAGGGGAAACACCATTGCTCCCTGATGTCGTTGACCCCCATAACATTTGACGCCAACACTTTCTCATGTTACGGTGGGTATTACTTTGTGACTATTGCAGTTATTATTATCACTTGCCGAAGACCTCTGAACTCGGTCGGGCCATCAATGCCCACATCATCATCGCTGCTTATTACCGCGATCGTTGACTATTGTTCAGAGTATGTTCCTTTGCTTAATTGTCTTATTTCGTTATCATTACCGCCCCCGAGGGTGCTGCAGTTGTCTACACCAACATTTCAGTCATCTTTTTTCAGAGTTACATAACACGAGCATGGGGCATGCCCGCCTCGTTTGTACACAATTGTATATTGTTACGCACCTTATGGAAGGTCGGGTTCTACCAGTTCCTTTCTTCTCCAAAGGATTACTCTACACGGTCCCACTCTTGCTCTCTCTTACCACAACATTCTCAGTGAAAGAAACATTGATGGATTTCGGCTATACGTATGCTCCTAACCTCATCCATCAGGGGGCATCTATTATCACTGAAATTTCATCCGCACATGGCGACAAGAACTCTGCATCATCAAAACAGGAATGAAGTCATTCATGGCACAGGATTAATTCCACAACATGGAAAAAGGGTCAAAAACTATACAAAGTAACCAAAAATTGAAGGGCGCTTTACAGAATCTGGGTGCACGCGCATATGCGCGGAACAGAAACGTACCATGCGCGCATGTGCACATGACGCGCGGCTGTGGGCGCAAAAACCCGCGCACCTGCTAAACGATGCATTTATTGAAATTGGTCGACCTCCCAACCACTAATGGATCAGCTCCCAAGCCGATTTGACATCAAATCTGGGCTGAATCTGCATGGTAGTCTGGTCAAAGACCTAATTGAGCCCTAAAGAGCCCCTTTTCACACCTCAAAGGAGTTACATAATCACCCAATGTCATGCTATAAAAAGCCATGAAGAAACATCATTTTCTCAAGGAATTTCATGTAATGTTATTTTGCTTAGATTGTTTTAAGGACTCACTCCTTGACAATAACACATTAGCACCATTTCATTGAGCTATCCACCCCTCTCTTGAGTGGATATGCTTTGAGTTCTTTCACCATCATTCTCATTTTCTTATTGTAAAGAGAGCAAGTTTGTGAGGGCCTCAAGAGCCTTCCTTTGGAGGAAGAAGGAACCACAGTTCCCTTTCTTCATTGTGCTTTGGATTTCATCAATAGATCAGCCTAAAAAACATTGGTGATATTGGTCCATTGTGTTTTTTATTTCTTTTTGTTTTATATGCTCATAGTTTTAGTTTGTTTTAGTTTAGTTCTTGTTTATTATTTTGTTGTTCTTTTCCTAACCCTTTCCTCTACAGTTGTCATTCCTAGCAAGACCCAACTGGGCATGTAAGCACCCGTTATTTGCTCACCAAGTGACGAATTGGGTGCAAACAACTTGGTCATGTCATTATCTCAAATTCCATCGAAGAATTGGGTCATGGACGTGGTGGTTGCCAACATTTCCCCAAAATTCAGCATGGTGTTATCCAGATCTTGGGCCGCAAAATTAAAAGGAGCATTGCAGATTTGGCATTATTTGATGGGTGGGTCGGATTTGTCATATTCAGCTGTTCGAAATTTTGATATTGTTGAACGGGGGAGGGTTGAACAAAATTCACCCCAGCATGAAGGTGTGGGGGAGCCATGGGCTATGGAGGACCAGGAAATGGAAAGTACGGATTATGTGGGAGTTGTGATCCGTAAGGTACATAGGAAGGCATGGCACTTTCGCTAGTACTTAGAGTATAAGATGAGGTAGAGGGGGTACCAGAATTTGTTTGTATAGGTGGGTGTATTGGGGGTGCCAGCGGTGGGCCACTGATGGGTGGAAGAATAATAATAGGGTATGGTTGTTGATAAGGGGGTGGAGGGTAATAAGAGGTTCCCCCATATGTCGGCGGATATTGAGGTGTGTCATACATTAGTGGTGGTTGGGGTTGAGGACTGCGGTGTGTGGTATTACCAATCAATTCATCTGCTGAGTGAGACATCCTAGGTTTGTCTTGACCGAATGACACAGGTTTTGGGAGATCAGGAAGTACTGTGTATAAGTACCCTGATTGTGAATAGATGAGGTCGTATTGTTGAGCCTTACTGATGGCTTCTTCTTTTGATTGAGGGAAGGTGGTGTTAGGACCACATATTGTACTCTTTTTACCCATACTTTTTTCTATTATTTTACCCTTCATCACCTACATTTTGACTTATACTATCATTTCACCTGATCATTCCAAGGTATACAACGTCCTTTCTCATTATTTTATGCTTAATCCGTTCTGCATAATACTTTACATTACTTTTGAACCTAACCATTGATTAGAAGTGCAGAAGTATCCATATTTGCAGAATAGTATTTCAAACCGATGCTGAAACACAGAACTGCCCAAGCCGCTGTTGAGCTGATGCTGAAACACGGAAGCTGCTACACATCCCAAGGACACATATGCCGAAACACGGAACTGCTACACAATCCGAGGATGCATATGCCGAAACACGAAGCAGTTACACGGTTCATGCAGATGCTGAAACACGGAGCTGGCACTCAGTTCAGAACAGATGCTGAGACACAGAGGAGGTCGCCACGATGCTGAAACACGAGTCCTGACAGCTAGC
>ML834526.1:26172-49686 GCA_009831015.1 Picea engelmannii | reverse complement strand
CCTACGCCACATTGTGTGAATTTGAATCTTGAAGATATTTACTCTCTTTATCACCTTTTACTCCTTGTTCTTGCTAAGATGTTTCAATTTTATCTTGCTCATTCTGATCAAGATTTTGTCGATCATGAATGAGGTTTTGTTGATCCTTTTTTGCATTTTGCATAGGGTTCTCCTTACTTTTATCTTCACTTTTATCTTTAGTAGCCTTAGGCTCACCGTTATTCTCTAAATTGGGTGGATTTCCTTCTAGATTACCACTTCTTCTATTTCTCTCTTCAAAGAATGATTTCTTCCTTTCCTCACAAAAAGTTTGAATTTGAGCCTTTTCTTCTGCATTCTGTATACATTAGATTTTAACTAATACATTGCTATAATCTTCAACGTTCTTCATGTACATATGATTTGGTATATATGGCTGATTTTCAATGTACATTGACAATATCTTTGGGATCATTCCTATAAAGGCTTATGCTATATAACCAAACACCTTCCATCATATTAGCTTCTATCCGAGCATGCTTTTAATCTAATAAAGAATAAATTCCTATTCCCAGAGAAAAAGTAGGCCACAACCTCTTTGAATTTTGACTTAACTACTTAGTAATCCCTACGATAGTCGTTTGATATGCAATTTTTCTGAGTGCTAATATGTCAAGTATGTATTTGGGTAGAAAATGGGGGCCTACACCACATCCATATACTCTGAAATAGGAAAATGATTAATTAATATACAAGTCACCTATATTCTCTAAGACATTTTTCACCTCCTTAGTTGTCCTTGAGCTTGTTTTTCAAAAAGAAAATCATGTAAAGGGGACATGAAATATTCACTTATGTCATATAAATGATTTTTACATTTCTTGTTTCATAACACCAAGCACTAAATATGGATTCGTTTTTCATTTGATGACCAACTTCATTTCATCAATGGACAAGGAGTGTTGGCACATACAACATCTATTAGGTAGGTTGACACGAAGAAGCCAACACCAAACCTTGGAGGGGATTCCAATGACCTCTTGATTGCTTGAAGGACGTTGGAAGACAAGATCTTTGCCTAGTTAAATATCTTCCCTTTCTATAACAATTTGATCTAACAGTGGAACCCATTCCAATTTGAAATGTTGTGGGTTTTTCTCACCATAAAGTCTACATATCATAGTGAAACCTATCATATGTGGTCTTTTGAACATTTTAATTGTATATAGTTTGTTTAGTTTGGTCTTGAAGGAGTTTGGGTCATATCACCGGTTTTTAATCAGTTCAACAATTTCTCTTTTCTTTGCTTTCAACTTATTTTCCTCAAATTGTTTTAAAAACTTTCTACTTAAACAGACCTCTGGGGCATTTAGCTTGCATATCTTAGCCATATCATCTACTAAATGATCCTGCCACTGACTCGTAATTGTCTTCAAAATTACTAGTTTCCAAAACTCATAAATTTCCTCCCAATATGAACAATAACAATTCTTTAACCTTGTCGTGTAAGTAGTATTTGCATAAAATGATGCATTTGGGTTCTATTTTTCACTGTGTTCCTTATCCCTTGGGTCTTCAATCCTCATTTGCTTCCCTTTTTCCTTAGGCTTAGCACTTTTAACTTATTTTTCTTTTCCCTTTCTCGACATCTTCCTTTTAAAGAGTTGAATTTAAAAGGAAATTACTCCAAACCCTTAACAATATTCGAATAAATTAACCAATAATGAAAATAAGCCATTGGAAATTCTTACTAGAGAAATTAACTCCTGAACTGAATTCTAGCTTATCTCAATAATTAGTAGATTTCAAACAATATTTGAATGTAATGGTAGTCTACCTAGCCCAGATCTCAATATAATCCCCTTTTACAAATAAATTTGAAATTCCTGCGATTAGGCATGAATTATATCATTATATGGTTTGGATCGAGATACAATTATAAAATTTGTTTAGAAAATGTACCTTGTATCCATAAAATCATAGAGAAGTACTTAATTAAACCATACAATGAAGAAGAATATGAAAATTTTGAGGGAGGCCTCATTATTCAAACAATTAATGAGGTTGTTGTTCAACTACAACAATTGGCGACTAACTAGGCAAACCAGTTATCCCTGTCAATCATTCCCCTCAAAATACTTGTTCACACTTAATATTAAAGATAAGCTCTCATGGCCATCAAAACATATTTTTGAGTTATGGGTGCCACCATGTGTCCTTGGATTAAAAATATTTTCCTACTAAGCACAAAACATAAGGAAGTCGATAGTTCAACTCTTTTATCTATTTTATGGGGTTAATTATTCATTAGATTTCAACCATAGATGATGTTCTTTAGGAATAACTTGGACTTTCACTCTGGGTGAGTAAAACAATTGCCTATGTGTGTTCATTGTCTCTCTCTTATTCAAGATTGCTTCGCTCCCTGCGAGCATCCATAGCCCCGATGAAGATGCCTTAGTATCATACAAGCATAGACCCACTGCCAGCGAACATCCACATCCCTGACATGTTTACTTGTATTTCCCATACTTTTATAGTGATTTCAACTTCCTATTTATATTTCACAATTTGATCACCCTTTTGATTTGTATATTAATATTGCATATGCAATGGGTGGATAGGAAGGGGGGTGATACAAGAGTTGTTTTTATTTTCTTAGCAAATTACTCATTCCCAGAATTTAGCCTAAGGTTCTTTCCATCATCATTTATCCAAGGTATTGACTATTTTAATGTGTTGTGAATGAAACTCAAGAGAAAAGTCCTTTAAGAAACCTAAGGTTTGATGTGCACGTGTTATAGAAATGAATCCTTGGAAACACATATGTTCCACCACAAACACAAAAATCAAGTCTACTGGTTTAGAAATTGTTAATATTATCAAGTGTGATGCTTTTTTCATAGAATGCCGACAATCATTAAAGCATATCCCTAACATCACCAATTTCATTTTCCTAGGATTAATACCCCTCTACAAAACTCTTCATGGTTAAAGCAAGCGAACAAACCAGACAAAAACAAGGAAATCCTAACAATACAAGCTAAAAATAATAAACCAACAACCATGACTAAAGTCAACTCTAGAATGCAATAGGAAATGAAATCAATAATCAAACTAAAATATCTTAAGTTGTTTATTCAAAAACAAAATTAAAATCTAAACATGAAGAGACAAATCAATTTTTTTCAAACTCAATTTAAATTAGAACAAGGGAATTACTATTCCAAGAAACTTGACCTCCTCAAAACTTTTGATAAGAGACATGCCATAATACAAAATAAAGGATCAAATAATTTGTGAGATGTAGTGAAAAGAAAACCAAATTTCAGAACTAATGTAGCTTCACTATTCTGTTGATTCTCACAACTAACTTATGTTTACCTTCCAATTGTTTATGTACAACTCAATTAAGATTTCTCAAGGTGGAATTTCTTTCTAATAGGACTAATATGTTCATCTAATTGATCTTTTTATTAAAATAAATGAATTGCAAGGAATCTAACTAGAAAACTCAAACACAGATTGGAATATATTGAAACAAACATTAAACTATTCCAACCACTGTAAAATAAAATCAGCCATGAGAACCATATTCATTAGGTATCAACATAGGAAAGATCAATTAGGTAATGAGTAATTTTCTTCATAGTTGAATGTATTGCAAACTGATTATTATACTCCAAGCAATAATGACAAAATGAACTACATTAAGCAAAACATAAACTCAAAACGACAAATAAACTATTCCTAACCCTACACTACATTATTATACTTAGCCAACAACAATCTAGGTGTAGTCATAGTGCCAATGTAACCATTCATGTAACTCCAAACCTGCAACAATATTTTCAATAAAAACCATTAGTAGGAAAATGTCAAGTCTTAAACTAAAGATAAAAAAAGTTAGCTCATCTTGCATTATATACAAAATGAAAATGTTATTATTCATAGGATACTTATGAGAGTAAGATTTTTCTAACCAGGGCTCAATCCCATCGTAATATCCAAAATGATTTTCAAGTGATATATGAGAGGGAAGCATGGAAAGATAACCTAACTAATAAGCATCATGGAAAACAAATTTAAGTATTGAATTTTGTGTAGATTTTTTTTTTTTTTTTCATGAGGATTGGGAAATTTATTCATTAAAAAGGGCACGATCAAGGTTGCTAAGTACAAAAACAAAGAATTGGTATACATAACAAAAATCAAGTTTCGATAGTCCAACTAACTTCCAAATCTCTAATCCATTCCTACAATTCTATTGCAGCCTGATACTATTTCTATATTGTACATAATATATTTGATAGAAAACACCTAGTATTCTTACAAAAAAACAAAACATATCTATACTGAAAATGGAGCATTCTAAACCTCTTCTTTTTTCAATACTTCTTCAGCTGAATGTGCCACTGCTATATTTAGGTCCGACAATGTCCTTATCCTCTTCACCTTCTGCATGTGAGAGCATCTCATATCCATAGCCTAAGCCGAAGACTTTGACCTTGCCCCCCGCTGATCCAATTTCCACTGCAAAGATTCCCCATGCTTTCGCCGGTAATCTACCTCGTCTTGTAGCTGACCTATTAACACCTGAAGCTGAGCCATCATTTCTAGAGCAAATGTAATTGTAGAACCGACTGCATTAACCTTAATTATCAATTTTTGAATTTTTGTGAAGTTGTCCTCCACAACTTCCTCTTCCCGTGCCGAACTTCCCCTATTGACTTCCATTAAATTTTCCATGTGCATGAAATTGAAACGAGAAACAAATTGAAGGCTAACCACCTCACAACTTACCAAAATACCTTGAGACTTCCCTCGCACTGGGTTGTGGCCCAGGAACAACAAAATATTCCAAGGATGTTGAATGATAATGCAATCCTGAGAACCCCCTCTAATAATTACCAAGAAACTATCGTCCCAAATGAAAATTAAAGTGAAAAACCCGATTGGATTATTCTTTCTACTTGATCAATTCAAGGGGTTACATGTAACACTTAACATGAGGCATTTGGACTTGCCTCACACCAAAATACCATCCAGGTGCCAGGGATGACACAAATTGCCAAGGAAAACAAAGGAAATTGCACTCCCGAGAACCACCTCACCATAGAGCCAGGATTTTGACAACCCAATTGAGAATGGAGGCTGTGATCCCATGTTGAAACTTTTTATATCTAGACCAATTCAAATGGATGCATGTATCACCATCCTTGTCATTAATACAAGCACAATTGACAATGAATTCGCCGTGCAAAAATACAATCCAGTTGACCTCATAAACTAATTTCACCTTCATGGCTTGTACTTTCGTCACCCAGACATAACTTTGCATCATTGTTGCACTCCCATCCATCATCAAATTCCTCAAACAAGAATTAGGATGAGTATCTGACCGTACTGCATCCCTTAAATTTCCATGGGGCCAAGTATGCCTTCCACATGTGCTTTTCCATGTATGTGCCACCTTTATAATCAAAGTTAATGGCTACCAAACCTTCACAACGAACCAAAGATACTTGAAGTTGCCCAGTCGAGATTTTAAAACGATGAAGTGATGAGAATACCCATTTTTCACGAGCCTGCCACATGTTAAATATCAAGCATCCCTTATGTGGACCCAAAGGACCCCAACCATATTCCTAGGCCCTTTAATTAGGCAGGAGTTACATGTCTCACTTTCTCGTAGACTCCCAAGAAACCTAGGGATAAACCAATAGCTCTATTATCCATTTCATCTGCTTCCTTGTTATTTTCTCTAAGGATGTGGAAAAATTGGATAGAAATATTGGATAAAGAGAGTTAGATCCTCTTGATAAGAGATTTTAACTTGATTTCCTTTGGTTCAGATCTAGTGATAAAGTATTATATGGTATTTTTGGAATCCCCCACTATATTCAACTGCTTGATTTGCTTATGATGTGCCAATTGCACCCCCTGATAAACCGCATAGGATTCTGCATTACAACACCCCCCTCGCACCTGCCTCCCCTGAGTTTCCTTTTGACGACCTGTCAAAACAAAGCTTCATCTATAAGGACATATACCATAGGTGAGAGAGGGAAACCTTACCTTAGACCCCTGGAAGCTTTGAAAAAATGCGTTGGTCTACCATTAATCAATGGAGCAATCCAAGAATTTTTAATGCAGGAAACAATCCAAGATATAAAGGATCTATTAAAGCCAAATTTTACCAAAATTGCATTTAAAAAACTATGTTTAACCTCGTCAAAAATTTTTTCCATATCAATTTTAATAATCATACCTTTCTCCCCATTCATGAAGCTGGAGTGAATCGCCTCCTGAACCAGAATTATATTATCCCAGATTTGCCGCTTTTCCAAAAAAAAACCTTGATTTGGAAGAATAAGATGAGTTAGTAAGGGATTCAATCTGTTTGCAATAATCTTAGCCATAATTGTACAATATACATTACATAGGGAAATGGGCAAAATTTGCCAAAGGAGGAAGCATTCTTTTCCTTTGGAATTAAAACAAAAAATGATGAATTGGTGGAGCCTCCCATACTAGAGGACTTGTGCACATAGCAAACCATTATGATGAAATCAAATTTAATAATGTACCAACATCTTATATAAAAAAGAACAATGAATCCGTCTGTGCCAGGTGCTTTATCCATATTGAATTGTTTTATAGCAGTAAAAATCTCATCTTCTGAGACTGGTTTATTGAATTCCAAGTTATTTTCTTTTATTAGAGTTGGAATATGTGAGATAAATTGACCACACAATTCATTATTCCACTCACCCTCTTCCGCGTATAAATGTTCAAAGTGTTTAGAAACAACCTTTTTGATCTCCTCAAAAGAAGTAATAACTTCTCCAAATTGTAGCTTGATTTTCTCAACCATGTTTCACTATTTCCTTACCTTGGCCTGCTTACGAAAGAATGTCATAATTTTTTCTCCTGCTTGTAGCCACAGAGATATAGATTTTAACCTCCATAAGGTTTCCTCATCCTTAAGGGTTTTTACATATTTCTGAAATACTGATTGTTCATGTTTAGAGACTCTGGATTTACTTCCTTATCTTCCAACCTATCTTGTATTTCCTCAAGCCGCCTTTTGCAATTTTCAAGATCTGTGTGCAGGTTCTTTGATGAGGTCTCGAACCAATCCTTGATAGCATCTTCGACCAGTTTTGGATTTTTTCCCAAATGTGAACATGGGACCCAACAATCCATTGACACCAAGTTTTTGAAACCAAAGGAATAAAAATAAGGATTCTCCAACCAAAGAGGGTTAAATCGAATTGGGATGGGCCCAAAATTTTATTCTTTAGTGAATATGAGAGAAATAGGACGATGATCAGAGCTATCCTAAGGGATTATAAAATATGATATCTCATCAAGGAGGGACATAAGGGAGCTATGAATAAGGAAACAATTATGCCTAGCTTCTATGTGGCCTGGACCTGCTCTTCTATTATTCCATGTAAACTTTCATTTACTTGGTTTAACATCAAACAGATCCAAGGTGTATATGAGGTCCTCCATCCTTTCCCTAGATGAATCTCTAATGACATAGCCTCCTCTTTTCTCACTTAAGTGCATGGTAGTATTGAAATCTCCACCAATAATACAATTTTGATGAAACACAATGTCCCTTATGCCCAAGAGAGACTCCCAACAATTTGATTTTTCCCAATAGTTATTAGGAATATAGATGTTTATAATGGGGAAGATCTTACTTGAATGAAGGTGTACGATCTTGACCATTAACCAATGAACGTCTTCATGACTGCTATCCAATTAAAATGTTTCTAGATTCTAGAGAGTACAAATGCCCCCTGAAGCTCCTCTTGCACCAATCGCTGCACCTGTACTTTTTCTCCATATTTGTTGAATATCTTGTAGTGATTCTTGCCCTTTCATTTTAGTCTCTTGGATTAGAATATTTTGAGGCTTTTCAATTCGAGTTAACTTTCCCATTGCTTGTTTCTTATCCTTTCCCCCTAATCCTCTACAATTCCAGGAAACTAATTTCATTACTTGCAGATTTGGATGCTCCCCCTTTAAAGGTATGAGAGGGAATACTAGATGGCCCTTTTGAGGAGGGAACCTTCCCACCTTTTCCATCCTTCTTGAACACTGATTCCAGATTAGTTTGGATACCTAACTCTTTGTCCATATCTTCTTCCTTCTCTTCGTGATTGCGATTTGATCTCCTACTCACCTTCTTTACAATTGTATTGTGTGAGACTTATATTTCCGACTCTTCCCCAGATTCCTCCTAACTCCCTTCTTCTATAATAAATGAAATAATAAAGACTGAGCAAGTAGGAATTTTGCTGGGGGTAGGTTCCCCTTTCGTACTGGTATCATATTCTTTTTGAATTAGTGGAGGAGCTGGTTCCTCTATCGGTTGGGATCCATTCTCTGTTTCAATTACTTCCTCTCTTGATTTTTCCGTTTCAACTTTAATGTTCTCCAAGGATGCATACTAATTTTTGCTATACGATTCCCCCAATCTGAGGGCATGCCTTGATTTGGTGAAAACTGAAGAAACCCTAGCCTCAAAGAAAATCTATATGAGGCATGTATTGCTCTAAGTTGTCAATTTTGTGGAGAAATATTATAGTTAATGGTATTATTAATTCTAAAAGATAGAGTAAAATACCATTATTGTGGAGTATTTTGAAGTATTACCATTGATTGAAATACTTCACTCTCTTGGGAAGTCTTCTCAAGTTTATTTTTAAATTTACCACTAACTTGAAATGTGTTAGTAGAATAAAATGATATACATACATAATCTTCTACTAACACATAAGATAAAATCAATACTAAAACATCTAAAATAACACATAAGATAAAATCAATACTAAAACATCTAAAATATACACATAACTTGTTAAACAACTTGAAAGTTGTAGTCATATACACATAAAAAATGATTAATAGAAAATAGAGAAAAGATAAAATGAAAATGTACACATAAATCAAAGTTCTTATTTACAAAAAATACATCCTCATTATTAAGCAATGCAAAATCATTCATATGAAACTTTTTCAAAGTAGATTCAATAAAAACATAAGAATTAGTTTGAGTATCATTGAATACTTGAATGGAGATCACATAATCGATATATACCTTTTCAAGATGACGACTTATAGATTCAAATCTATGTTAAGGGGTAAATGTTTTCTCTATAGGAATGTAGTCATTTCAAAAAGAACAAAATGGGATACTGGTAAAGTAGAATTTTGATTGTATGATATCTCATTTTGCATTGCAAAGATCCTGACATAACCATTACCACAACGTGAAGTGCCTCAGTGTCAGTCATCAATGTCTAAGGAGTCATCGTAAATAACTTCTTTTTATTCTAGGCCACAAAAGATATCATAATTTAAAACATATGATGAGCTAAAGTAATATGCATGTGGATATTCAATATTATCCATAAGAAGGTTACTGATTGAGTCACACTCTTGAGATGAATTTTTTGAAAATTCATAGTTACTTTGTTTTAGAATAGTTTCCTTATCCGCTGAAAATAAATCTGTGTACAAAGGAAATTCTATATGAGGATTGATGGAGTAATTATTATTTGAATTGCAATCAACAAATAGATTTGGATACATTGATAAATAATTTTCAAAAGATATTAAACCAAAAGATTCTTTGTTGGTTGAAAGATTAATAATATTTCCATTATCTAGATATTCCATACAATTTAATGACCTCACATTTAGTTCAATTGATCTTTCTTCAAAAGAAGTTTCACAAGAGATTTTAAAATCCTTAGTTAATTTATAGAAGTCAAACCTAGAATAAGAGTTTGCTGATAGATAAATATGCTGAAACATGAGTCTTATGAGAAGAAACAACTTTAACTTGATAATTATTATTTTTCTTTTGTTTACAAGGAAATGAGCAAAGATAGAGAAAACCTTGCAATAAATATTCAATTGAAGGTTTTTCATTAATAGGAAATCTAAAGCAAATCAATCTAAATCTAGAAAGAAATTCTTCTAGGATTCACCTTAAAACAAATGAAGATTTTTTGATTTTGCACATAATTCTTCAAAATCATAATTTTGATGGGCATCAAGAAATACCTCTATGAATTGTTTCCATGAATGAATGGATTTGACGGGTAATACCTGAAACTAACTTCTGATTCTTCCTCGCAAGTTAAGGGTAAACGATTTGCATATCTCATTATTATCACATATATATAAAATATTGCACATGAGATTAAATTGATAAACATGATGAACGCAAAGATTCCACCCTCTCCATTAAAGCTTAATTTCAACAAGCAACCTGACTGTATTTCTAGAAATACTTCCAATGGGAATAGGAAAACTGAAGGCATGTTCTAGAACAGATAAATGAGCCATTATTAATTAAATGTTTTTCAAAGATAGGCCATGGAGGGTTTTCTTGTTCATGTCCTCCTTCTAACGCCCATAAATTTTGATACCCAGAAAAATTCCACCAACAACAAGGGATGATCACCCGATGGAAGGTCCCAATTAAACCTACTCTCGTTTGACGTAGTGATTTCCGCCGGTATGATGTAGTGACTTCCACTGGTATGTGGGCACAATTTCCACCAAAACAGCTGGATTAGATTAAAATATCGAATGATTGAATAAAATAACACTAGTTTAATCTATAATCTAATTTGATATATTTTATATACTTAACTAATTAATATTAAATCTAATTGCCTACCCTAATTAGGAGGAAATCTAATATAAATTAGATACAAAATAATAGATTGGTTATTAAAATAAAAGAAGAAATTCTTCTATTCAACAATCTAATAAGCTCACAAACATATCACTATTTTTTAGATAAATAATTATAAAAAAATACAATATTCTTTCGCTGTATCTAACAATCACATCAATTGAAAAACAACATCATTCATGATAAATAGTTATACATGAAAATATGATAGAATGACATAAATATTGCTCACAAAAATGCAGAGATATCATCCATAATTCTAACAAAGAAGTCCAATTCAAAATATGTTGGCCTTTGGCTTCGATCAAAACCTTAATAAAAATATAACAGTTTTATTAAAGTCCTCCAGCTTTACATAAAGAAAATTCTTGCTTACGATGACATAAATCTAGCCCCGTTCCAAGAAATTCTAACCCCTCATTCATTTGAAGATTTTCCTTATATACCTCTTTGTTCAATTCCTTTATCTAATCCTTTTCTTCTATCTCAATTATCTTGAAATTGATACCTTTTCACGATTTACCCCTAAAGGAGAGGAATTTGTTTTTTCTCGTTTTCCTTTCCTTTAAAATAGGTTTCCCATTGAATATAAAGATCTGTTACATGACAAATATGAGGAGGATTTAAATTCTTTAAAGTTATTTCACATTGGAAAATTCTCTTTTCAATCTTCGATTAATTTTTTGTATAATTAGAAAATAAATTTGAAATGGATTTTGTGCATTCTGCCAGCATAGTGATAAACTCTTTGACAACTTCATTGTCCCATTGGTTTATTTGCATAATATTCTTTTTACGACCATCTTGTTGTTCTTCTAAATTGATCCTACAAATATCACTGGGTAAATCTTGCTTGATAGGTCCTGCATGTGGAAAATTATAATCTTCCATGACATCTAAAGCCAAGTACTATAAAACATAACACCATTTATTGGATTCTTTGATCAAATCATTGAGATTTGAACAATCCATAGCCCAATGAAACAAAGACACTTGAATTTGACATTTCTTTGTTTTTCTGTGATTTTCATAATGGTCTCAAGATTTTCTCTTATCTCTCACATGGTAATCTTATTTAAAGATTGCTGGACAATCTCTTTATCATCGAGTTGAATTTCAACTCTATTATAGCATTTGAGTAAATCATGGTAGAATTGACGTATCTTAGTTTATTAAAAAATTCCTCTTGTTTATTTTTTGATTGAGTGTTTATGATAAGAGCCTTTGTTATAAAGAATTTTGCATCATTTTCTTTAACTTGAAGCTACTGCAATTGTTCTTGCAATGAGTTGGTCTGTTGTTGACTACTAATAGAAGATACTTCTAGATTCCTTTTATACTCGTCACCTTTTGATTCCAATTCCTTTAAGTGACTATGCTTCAAACTATCAATCTCCTGTTTATATTTTCCTTTTGCTTCTATTTTTTGCAGATCAATTTGTTCCTTGAGTTGGGCCATTTGTCTATGATATTCTTCCTCTAATATTGATTTTTGACTGTCAACTTTTCTTCCAACTTTGCAGCCCGCGTTTTCTTCTTTTCTATTTCAACAATTACTTCATTTGTTGACCGTTTATTAACACGTGCAAATGTTCCCAATGTTGATGTAGTTTCTTGTGCTACTTCATCAGGAAATATACCAATGGCATGCCATATTATGGATTGCTGAGAATACTCTTCTTCTAGCACATCTATCTTCCTCTTTTTGACCTTCTCTTGATTATTGCCTTTGTTTCAGAATGAAAGAAATATTCTCCCAATGGAACTACAATCTCTTCAATAGGATCAAATTGATCCAGATTAAGCATAGATGGTGTTATGATACCACTTTTGGTAGCCAATGGTGTGATGATAGTTGTGGGTGAACTAATTTTAGAAGGCTTAGTAACTACACTTTAAGTTGTAGTACTCTCAGTCATATTCTTATCCCGTGACTGAGTAGTTTGAGATTTTGGAGTAATCATTTGAACAATATGAATTGCATCAATTTTCTCATTTGGCACCTTTGTACCATTATCAGATTACATATCTATTACTTCTTTTGTATTTTGTCTTGAACTCTGTACTTGTTGAGTTGTTGTAGTAGTATCCTGCTCCATAATTTGTGACTTTGAAGCTTGAAGATATTTACTCTGTGTATTAGCTTGTACTCCTTGTTCTTACTGAGATATTCCAATTTTATCTCGTTCATTTTGATCAGGATTTTGTTGATCATGAATAGGGTTTTTTTGATCATGAATAGGGTTTTGTTGATTCTTTTTTCATTTTGCACATGGTTCTCCTTACTTCGCTCTTTACTTTTATCATAAGTATCATTAGGCACATTGTTATTTTCCTTTCCTCCTGAAAAGTTTGAATTTAAGCCTTTTCTTCTACATACTGTATACAATAGATTTTAACTAATTCTTGGTTATAATATTCAGCTCATTGGTTACACTATTTCAAATGTACATTGACAATATCTTTGGGATCATGCCTATAAAGGCTTATGCTATAAAACCATACATCTCCCATCATATTAGCTTCTATCTGAGCATGCTTTTGATCTAATAAAGAATAATTTCCTATTCTTAGAGGAAAACATAGCCTCTTTGAATTTCGACTTAACTATTTAGTAACCCCCATGATAGTCATTTGATATGAAATTTATTTGAGTTTTAATATATCAAGTATGTATTTGGGTAGAAAATGGGGTTCTACACCACATCCACATATTCTAAAATAGGAGAAGGACTCATAAATATACTAGTCACCTATATTCTCTAGAACATTTTTCACCTCCTTAGTGATCCTTGGAGCTGGTTTGTCAAAAGAAAATCATGTAAAGGGGCCATGAAATATTCCCATATGTCATAGAAATAATTTTTACATTTCTTGTAACATAACACTGAGCAATAAATATGGATTGTTTTTTCACCTAATGACCAACTCCATTTCATCAGTGGAAAAGGAGTGGTGGCACATATAACAACTATCAGGTAGGATGACATGAATAATCCAACACCAAACCTTGGAGGGGATTCCAATGACCTCTTTCCTACTTGAAGGATGTTGGCATACAAGATCTCTGCCTAGTTAAATATCTTCCCTCTTCGAACAATTTGATGTAACAAGGGAACCAATTCTAATTTGAAGTTTTGCGGATTTTTCTCACCATAATGTCTACATATCATAGTGATAACTATCATATGTGGCCTTCTGAACATTTGAAATGGATATAGTTTGTTTAGTTTGGTCTTGAAGGACTTTGGGTCATAACACCCATTTTTAATCAGTTCAACCATTTCTCTTTTCTTTGATTTCAACTTATTCTCCTCAAATTGCTATAAAAATTGTCTATTTAAACAAACCTCTGGGATATCTAGCTTGTACATCTTAGAGGTATCATATGGCCTAAATTATCCCACCACTTTCTATGTATAATTGACTATTTTACAGGTTTTAATATTGACGTGAGATATTATCCAACATACCATGTCGTAATATGGAAGAATAGCCGGCTTGGAAGATACCTTATGTAGGCATGATATTTTGATGTCTTTAAAATTATTGTTAGAAACCAAAGAACTAAATACAAAAGCACCACAATAGATATAAAATAACAATATGAAAAATCTCTTTTAATACTATCAAACCCTTGAGGTAGGGCAATGCCATACAATGAATCCTATTATGGAAGGGATCCTTTCCTTGTTGTAGGAAAATCTCTCCGCGGACAAGTAGATCTCCTCTTGAGAGATAGACTCTTAACTCTTAAGACAGAAGGTGCTTAACATGGACACTGACTTCCTTTTAGATCTAGATAAACTAATGCATGAGGAGGAAGGAGAAAAGAAGTACCTTTTTACCCGTGTTTGTCCCTGCACAGTCCGAGTTGAGCTCCAATCTTAAACTCCTCGATAAGTCCTGTAGACAAACAAAGATACAACTAGCTTCCTACTCTACTGAGATTAGCTCGAAATAAATCTATCTGTTAGAGACAAATTCATGTGAGATCAAACACAGACTTGAAAGAAACATGCCAAGCATATTATATTAATGAGAACAACAATGAAGAAAAATTACAACCATAGATGTGAGTGCAACAGCTTCATCAAGTTCCCCTTGTCCAAACCTTTGCTTAAATAGTCCACACACAGAATGCTGATGTTCCAGTACCACTCATGAGATCATAAGTTTGGTATAATTCTCAATCTCTATTCCCCTTCCTCCATGGAAATCCCTCATTATATAGGATTTGGAGGTTTAACCACCATGGAGAGGATCTCTCATCAGATCCACAAAGAAAGGGATCTATAAGATATTTAGGGAGAAAATATCTCTTAAGGATTTTGGGGAGAAAATATCTCTTAAGGATTTTGGGGAGGAAATATTTCAACCATCCATGAGATCCTCCACCTTCCCTAAAAAATAGGAAACCAAATGTGAGGTGGATTCTCACACTTAATTAATTTCTTTTTCTTGAATATTAATAATAATTCATGTGCACTTGATTCTCACACTTAATCAATTCCTTTTCCATGAATATTAATAATAATTCATGTGTACTTGGTATTTTTGCCTTCATGTAATATATGTCCCTCCTCCACATTGACTAGGGATTGTGACATAGGTTATTCCATGGTGTCAAGGTGTATGCGACACTTATACAACACTTTACGACACTTAGAGCGAGGTACCTAGGTGTGCAAATTTCATGTGTAACACTCCTGTTCACTTGCCTCTTCGAGGGGGCATCCTCCTATTGAGCTACCGCTCCAAATACAATACTTCTCTTCATGTCTCATTACATTGCTTGAACCCCTTTATATAGTGCTACCATCACCTAAGAACATTCTAGAGGAGGAATCTTCTAGAAGTAGAACCTTCTAAGAATTCCTCTTACATTTATTATATTTAACTACCCATTTATTATATCTACCTACCATAGTGGGCCTTATTTAATAATATAGTGGACCTAGTCCACCTTACATTGAATGACCTCCACTATTATCACTATGGGCCCTCTGGGCCCCCCCACTACCTCTCTATATACCTTACATTCCATCCCCCTTATGAAAGTGTTGTCCTCAACACTTGATGTACAACCATATACCAGGGTCCCATGGATAATTGTGGACCATAATGCTAAAGAAGATTGGAGAACCAAGGTCCCATGTAGAAAAGAAAGCCACCATGCTGAAGTAGTCCAACTGCCATTGTAAGCCCGAGTCCCATGTCCAAATGCTCATGCAAAATCTTTGTGGAAGATTTTGGAACCCAATAATCAACTCAAAATGATGCTCCAAATAATGACACATGTCATGTGGATCCAAATAAGAAGATCCATCCACATAGTGGAAAAGGGTCATAGCAGAATCTGTAAGGAATAATACCACTTTAGAATATGCATGATGGACACTGGTAATAATCATTGGCTTTCGATTTGTCACATTGATTCTCTCTACAGAAGGTGGATTAGAGTCATCAAATAAAATATGAAAGTGGTTGTCATCTCATAAATGACAACTATCCATATACCAATCACAATCTGCCTCCAAATCATACCAAGCATATATTTCTTGATTATATTCATCCCTGATGTCTGCCATAAAAAATCTCTCCTGCATGCTATCCAGTGAATCTTGAATACTACGAAAAACATCATTGAGTTCGTTTGTGAGGCCATCTACAAAGTTATCCAATGTGACATTCAATGTGTCATACAATTGAGATTTGAATGCTTTAGTTATTTGTAGAATTTCTTTGAGGGTAATAGCCATCTAAGCACCCTATGAACTCTTTGGTTTCACAACCATCATGAAAAAACCCAAAAAATAGAACAATAAATTACCGCAAAAAATCACGGCTTTTTTCGAAAAAACCTTGAAAACTGCTGAATTTAAAATGCTCATAACTTTACTTCTAGGACTTCGTTTCGGCTAATTTTTTTTTGAAATTGGTGAAAAACCTCTGAAAAACTGCTGAGTTTAAAATGCTCATAACTTTACTTCCCGGACTCCGTTTCAGCTGAATTTTCTTTTGAAATTGGGTAATTTTTTGAGAGGAATTAAAATACCCAATTTGTTTGACCAAATTATTCTCAGAAATATTCATATATGAACCTGAAGTGTGTTGCCCTCTTTTTCTTCCCTAGAAAAATTATGCAAAAAGAGAAAAACATTTCTTCCCTTCTTTGGCTAAGGAAAGTGCTCTGATACCAATTGTTAAGAACCAAAGACATGAATAAAAAATATCACAATATATCCAAATATATTTGAATACAATCACCACACAAGATATATGAAACCATATAGAAAACCACCACTTTATTATATCAATTTCTTAGGGTAGAGAAACACCATACAATGGATCCTATTATGGAAGGGATCCCCTCCTGTTCACTTGCCTCTTCGAGGAAGAAACCTCCTAATGAGCTTCATCTCCAAATACAATACTTCTCTTCATGTCCCATTGCATTGCTTGAACCCCTTTATATAGTGCTACCATCACCTAAGAACATTCTAGAGGAAGAATTTTCTAGAAGTAGAACCTTATAAGAAATCCTCTAATATTTATTATATCTAACTACCCATTTATTATATATAACTACCATAGTGGGCCTTATTTGATAATATAGTGGACCTATTCCACCTTACATTGATTGACCTCCACTATTATCACTATGGGCCCTCTGCCCCCCCTCACTACCTCTCTAGCTACCTTACAATTGTTAAGTACCTATACCAGATCTGCAAATATACTTCTATAAGACCAAGAATAAACCATAAACCGTTCACCATAACATGAACACAAGAATATAGAGAAAAATCTTGAGGTAGGGTAACACCATATATTATTCCTTAAGGAAGGAATACACTCCTCAAGCAACACTTGCTTGTTACAATGACAATATTCTTCACTATGTTTTATTACATTGCTTACACTTCTTTATATAACTCTCTCTATCTCCTAGGAACCTTCTAGAGAGATTTCTCACATTTATTACATCTAACTATCATAGTGAGCCTTTATTAATATAGTGGACCTAGTCCACCTTACATTGAATGACCACATTCTCATATATTAAATGACTTCCACTAATAACACATAACTAAATTCCCATTGGATATCTCCCTAGGTACCCCATATTACCTCCCTAGGTATACTGCATTCCACCCCCCTTCACATGTTCCGTCCTCGAAACATGAGAATAAACCATACAATATGACCGGTTAAACAATGTAGCCAACTGGTACCAAGTACAACCATCCATCCATCCCAATGGAAGTCGCACATGATGTCTATCTATTGCCTTGCCACCCTAATCTTGCTCTGCATCATGTCGGGGTTTCCATGGGATTGTTTCTTTAGCTTAAGCTCTTCCAGTAGTGCTGGTAGTCCTCCATGCACCTCTTGATCGATTTCCTATCTGGTGCTATGTTGGTGCATAAATGTGTTGATGCACACGCCCTTTCCTTGATGACTGTTGTGTCTCTATATGATGTAGATGGCGATATACAACAACTGTAGGTATCTATTATTTTTTCTTCAAATATGCAACACTTTGTGCCTTTGAGTCAATGACCTCCTTAGCTTCTTGATTATGTCCTTCCTGTAGTTTTGCTTCATCTCCGTCTGTAGACTCTGCCTCTGATTCAACTTCAGGCTCAACAATAACTTCTTTGCTAGCTTCCATGGGCCCATCTTTCTTATTAAGAGACACATCTTGCAATGTAATTTTATTTTTATTATACCAAAGGTTTAGAAACTGCTTTTGCACATTAATATTAATGGTACCCATTGATTCTATCCAGGGATATCCCAAAACAATGTCTTCATCACCCATATCTAGAGCCTCAAAATTTGAATGCAACACACATTTATCCATACTGAACTTCAAATATTTAAAAAGTTCAACATTTTCACCTGTAACCTGTGTGCTTTGAATATTCTTTGTTGGAACTTGCAATCTATTAACCAACTGAATATTGATAAAATTTTGTTTGCAACTAAGGTTAATAGAAACAATGATATTTTCCACATGAAAATAAACTCTTGGTGATGTTTTTATCCTTACTCTTTGTATGAGACCACTTGTCTAAAAGTATTTTTTCAAGTGTTTTTTCAGAAAGTGACATCCACTCAGAATGGTGAAATGATTTCCACCACATGAGAGCATAACCTTTGAAACCCCAGTCTACAAAATATTTCCACTGCCCTTTCCATTTTGACTTGTGGGACTTTAAGAAGTATGCAATACTAGGACCATCATCTTTTCCTGTAAAATACATCTTGCTTGGTGTTGAAATAGACCTTGATTTTTTATTCTCAAGGATAAACGATTTGTATTTTTGAGTCTTTGCATTTTTTAAATTTCTTAAAACAAGAGTTTCATCACCTATGAATTCGCGATGCCTTTATTTGTTTATTTTTGGACAAGGAAGGGAAAAAATCTAAACAAATATAAATTTTCCAACACTCTTTGAAACAATCTTTTAACGGGCAATAATTCAAAATTTAAGGAATTTTAATTTATACCTAAAAAAATAATAAAATAAAAATAAAATCGGGATTCAGAGTTTTGCATAAACAAGTGTTTGATGCAAAGTGAATTGCGAATTCCCGATCCCCGATTTCCTGATACTTTAAGACTTATTTAAAACATATATTACTTAATTCATCTTTTAAAGGGTTTAAAGGTTAATTTAATTACATCGCATATCGGGATTCACGGTTTTATGAGATCAAACAATCTTGTCATCGTGTTTCCCGATTTCCCGATACATTTAATCCTTAAGTAAAGTTT
Organism: Picea engelmannii; assembly: GCA_009831015.1. Classification (NCBI taxonomy): domain Eukaryota; kingdom Viridiplantae; phylum Streptophyta; class Pinopsida; order Pinales; family Pinaceae; genus Picea; species Picea engelmannii. The sequence continues at coordinate 30,190 of ML834526.1, read as the reverse complement.
TGAATTAATCTAATCACCGCTAAGAATGATTAAGAGTTAAATAATTACATCGCGATATCGGGATTCGCGGTTTTATGAGAAGCATATTGCATGTCATCAGATTTCCCGAAATCCCGATCCCCGATTTTCCGATTAACGAAATCCATAAAAGGTCTAATCTTGATTAATTAAGATACTAAAAACGTTTCAATTTAAAATAATACATCGCGATTTTGGCAATCGGGGTTCTTTGATGACATATTTCCTCGATATCAAAAGTGCCGAAACTCCGAAAAGCAGGTTTTCAAATTTAATTCAAGATCAACGCTAATTAATCATTCTTCTAAACAAGGCTTAAAGTTAAACCTTCTTCGAATGTCCTTTAATGCGTCATTGTCCGATTCAGTAAATTTCTATTAAATTTGAAATTCATCCTGTAGGAGAAAGAACGATCAAAAGACATAAAATTATCATTGATGGAAAGAAACTCAAAGAAAGAGAATTTGCTATAGAGTTAGCAGGAACCATGGGTGCTATAGCATCAGCTAACATGTATTCTGTAGGAAATCTAACAACTATGCTTGAACAAAAGGATCAAGAAATAATACAGTTGCAAGACAGATTAAATGAAAATGAAAGAATTATTGGCTGGGGGATACAAAAGGGTCTAGAACAAGCTAGACTCAAAGACATGCAAGAAATCCAAAAGTTGAATAAAAACCTGGATGAGGCAAAACACATGATACAGGTTATGCAAGAACAGGTTCAAGAGCTGGGCGATGAAAATAAATTTTTGCAAGATAAGATTATTTCAATTGCTAACCAGGTAATTGAAATTGAACATTTCAGGACTCAAGCATCAGAGATTTATGCAAAAATGGAAGAAGAACAACAAAAAGTATTCTACAATCTAGAAACAATCCAGAACTATTTTCAGGAATCAAATAGGTCCATGGAACAGGTGTTCCATAAGGAAAGAGAAGCAAAAGCAGCGAGGACTACATTTCAGAAAGTAGTTACTTCTTCATTAAAAGATGAAATTGAAAAAAATCAGAAATTATCTATTTCTGAGCAGAAGAAAGGGGATGTAATGATAAAAGTATGGGAATCGAAATTGGCCGAACATAAAAGAATCACAAAGGAAGTCAATGAAGACTGTCAAAGAAAATTTAATCTCCTTGAAAAAGATTCATTAAATATTGGGATAGATGGTTGTTCTGGGGTATTAGGCGAAATCAACATAGTCAGGCATCAACTGAAGTCAAGAGAAGAGCTCGAAGAAAAGAAAGCTGAAATATCAAATATTAAATCGGTCAACATTGCAGAAATTAATAAGTGGATGGTAGCTTCCAGTTTAAGGTTGGAAAATGTTAAATTCACAGAAAAAACAATAGAAAGTCAGTTGCCATACTTACAGAGAAGATTTTTCTCTTTTGAAGCAAATGAGATACCTGAGGCTCCCAGGGTCTTAGTAAACTTTCTGGGCAAATGTGTTCAATGCGTTGAAGCAGAGAAAGAAAGTTCGTCAACGCAGATTTAAAATTTTAAGAAATGTTTTTATTTATTAGAATTTTGAAAGAAATTGTAAACAGTTAACAATATTTTATGTAACCGTAATATTAGGGAGTTGGTTAGTTACCAACAAGAAACTTTGACAGAAAGGTATAAATATAATTTCAAAAGATGGAGCAAAAGGGGCTTTAGAAATTTTGGAGAAGGCAAACTTTTGTAATATCATCTTTAAAGTTTATCGGAATATAAACCGCAAACAAGATTCTGGATTCTGCAACTTTGTGACTATGTTTCCTCCCCTGTTTATCATGCTTTGTCAAATTTTCCATTTAATGTGTGTTTCTAACAAGTAAATCAATTTGAATTTATATACATCGTTGTTTATTGTTCCAGATTGGTTTGGATGTTGAATGTATTACAATCTTTCCTCTGAGATTACTTTAGTAATTTTAAGACCTGTAAAACCTTCTGTTCCTTAATATTTAACTCTGTTAGAAATCTTGTTTTTCTTCCACCATTGTAAATCGAAGTATAAGATTCTTTCTCGATAAAAGCCTTATATTTCCCTGTATTGTGTTTCGTTGTTTACAAAATTCAAATTTGTTACAAAACCAGGAAACGACCTTGAATGTGTTTTTACATTACTGTTTTAGATTTTAAAGTTGTTTTCATTAATATCATCTCTGAAAATCTGAAGTAACCAATTGATAAAAAACCTATTTACAAACCTTTTAAAACCCTATCACCCATGACAGTCCCTAGTGGCAGACAACCTAACGTAGAACCTGGTCTTCAGGATCAAACCAGCATTGCCCTAAGTTTATTCAATACTATATTACAAACAGTGACAAATAGGGCCGAACTAGAAAGATCATGGGATGCTATTGAACGTGACATTAGCATCCAAGAGCAACAGGAAGCTAGACAGAGATAGTTGAGAAACTGAATCTGCTCTAACCTCTTTTTAATTCCTTAATTCCAAATCTTTTCTTTAAATCATTTTCGGATGCCTTTACGGTATGTTTTATAGCCTTAAAACATAAACTCAGGAACACCATCTTTTTGGCGCCGTTGCCGGGGAATGAAGAAACGAATCATTTCCCTAGGAAGAACGACATTGACTTTTTCTGTTGTTGATAGTGAACAAGAACATAAAACTTTCTAAGGCTAAATTATCTTTCACTTGGCGACTCCACATCAAATAAACTGGCTAGTAGCCGTAAGAACACCAGAAAAAACCCGGATAGCAAACATACCTCGCCAGTCTCTAATCCGGAAAAAATCTTAAAATCAAGAAAATCAATTAAACAAATCCTTTTATCAACTTATACTATAGATCAACCTAATTTTTCACAATCGAACTCATCAGAAACCTTTGAAAGATCACTTTCACTTCCCCCTTCTTTTGATACTTTCTTTTTTCCCGAGGTTTCATCTCTAGTTTTCCAAGAATCTTCTCCACACACTGTCCAAAATTCATTCCCAAATTTAAACATGGCGGCACAAGGAGGTGCTGGAGCTGGAGGTGGTGCTCCTGGAGGTGGTCAAGTACCACTTCCCGGAATTTTTGCCAAAGTGGCTGCTAGATATGCTCCTCTCGTTCTCCCTGTTCCCCTTCATGATCTTCCTGAGAACTATATGAAGAGCCTCCCAAAGTTTACATGGGAGGGTGATTTAACCGCACAAGAACATATAAATTTTTTCGATCAATTTGTAGATATACTTGGAATTGAACATGAAGATGTGTATTCTAGATTACTTGTTCAAAATTTTGAGGGACAGGTGAGAACTTGGTTTCGATCCTTACCAGCTGGATCATTAAGATCCTATGAAGAGCTTGAGAGTGCATTCATCAGACAATGGGGTGAGAGGAAGGATCACCTCTACTATCTAACCGAATTCAGAGCCCTAAAAAAGAAAAATTCCGAGTCAGTGCTGGAATTCACACAAAGGTTTAATAAATTATATAATAAAATTCTAGCTGAAGTTAAACCTTCACAACTTGCAGCCAAAGTAACTTATGCTGGTGCTTTTGATCCTGACTTTGCTTTACTATTAAGGGAGAGAAGATCATTAGATCTCTCTAAAATGAAAGATGATGCAGTTGAAATCGAATCCAATATGATGGCATCAGGTAAGCTTAAAACAAAGACCGACACTGGAAATAAAGAAAATAAAAAATTTAAAGAACAAGGTGGACCCTCAGGGTCAGGAAAATCTTCTGGAGATAGAATAGATGAGATGGCTAGGGTCATTCAACAACTCTCAAACAAAATTTCAAAAATGGAGTTAGAAAAACCCCGAAGAGATAATTTTCCCAGAAAAGATTTCCGAAAAAATCCTGAACCTCAGGGACCACATAAAACGATAAAAAATGAAGATCGAAAAATTCAAGCACCTTTTAAGAGTGAAGATTACATTGGAGAGGAAGATTTCGGCGATTTTGAGGCACTAGATGAAGATATTAGTAATCTTGGTGATGATAATAAGTCCCCTTATTTATCTAGACAGGATTATGAAGCATCTT
>ML834526.1:0-18090 GCA_009831015.1 Picea engelmannii | reverse complement strand
TTCATTGCCAGAGCAAGAAACAAATCCTCCAGGGTTTGAAACTGATATTCAGGATAAGTCAAGTGACAAAGATAAATTGAAAGATCCTGAAATACCTCCTCAGAACACAGAGGGTTCTCAGACAAAAGAACCAGAAACAGGAAAAGGAAAAGGACTGGAAACAAGTCCAATAATTCTTGATGATATTCCAGAAAATGTCGGAGGAACAACTTCAAAGGAACTTGGCAGTCCTATCACAGCATTGACTCCACTACAATCTACTTTCGGAACCCCTCATGAAGGAGTTCTATATGTAAGTGACCTAGAGCCAATCTCAAGAGATGAAATCCCCTCATCTGATTATTTTTTTAGTAAAAAACGAAGAGCTGTCTTGAAATAAGAAATTCATCATGTAGGAGAAAGAACGATCAAACGACATAAAATTATCATTGATGGAAAGAAACTCAAAGAAGGAGAATTCGCTACAGAGTTAGCAGGAACCATGGGTGCTATAGCATCAGCTAACATGTATTCTGTAGGAAATATAACAACTATGCTTGAGCAAAAGGATCAAGAAATAATACAGTTGCAAGACAGATTAAAGGAAAATGAAAGAATTATTGGCTGGGGGATACAAAAGGGTCTAGAACAAGCTAGACTCAAAGACATGCAAGAAATCCAAAAGTTGAATAAAAACCTGGATGAGGCAAAACACATGATATAGGTTACGCAAGAACAGGTTCAAGAGCTGGGCGATGAAAATAAATTTTTGCAAGATAAGATTATTTCAATTGCTAACCAGGTAATTGAAATCGAACATTTCAGGACTCAAGCATCAGAGATTTATGCAAAAATGGAAGAAGAACAACATAAAGTATTCTACAATCTAGAAACAATCCAGAACTATTTTCAGGAATCAAATAGGTCCATGGAATAGTTGTTCCAGAAGGAAAGAGAAGCAAAAGCAGCGAGGACTACATTTCAGAAAGTAGTTACTTCTTCATTAAAAGATGAAATTGGAAAAAATCAGAAATTATCTATTTCTGAGCAGATGAAAGGGGATGTAATGATAAAAGTCTGGGAATAGAAATTGGCCGAACATAAAAGAATCACAAAGGAAGTCAATGAAGAATGTCAAAGAATCTTTAATCTCCTTGAAAAAGATTCATTAAATATTGGGACAGATGGTTGTTCTGGGGTATTAGGCGAAATCAGCATAGTCAGGCATCAGCTGAAGTCAAGAGAAGAGCTCGAAGAAAAGAAAGCTGAAATCTCAAATATTAAATCGGTCAACATTGCAGAAATTAATCAGTGGATGGTAGCTTCCAGTTTAAGGTTGGAAAATGTTAAATTCACAGAAAAAACAATAGAAAGTCAGTTGCCAGACTTACAGAGAAGATTTTTCTCTTTTGAAGAAAATGAGATACCTGAGGCTCCCAGGGTCTTAGTAAACTTTCTGGGCAAATGTGTTCAATGTGTTGAAGCAGAGAAAGAAAGTTCGTCAACGCAGATTTAAAATTTTAAGAAATGTTTTTATTTATTAGAATTTTGAAAGAAATTGTAAACGGTTAACAATATTTTATGTAACCGTAATATTAGGGAGTTGGTTAGTTACCAGCAAGAAACTTTGACAGAAAGGTATAAATATAATTTCAAAAGATGGAGCAAAAGGGGCTTCAAAAATTTTGGAGAAGGCAAACTTTTGTAATATCAGCTTTAAAGTTTATCGGAATATAAACCGCAAACAAGATTCTGGATCCTGCAACTTTGTGACTATGTTTCCTTTCCTGTTTATCATGCTTTGTCAAATTTTCCATTTAGTGTGTGTTTCTAACAAGTAAATCAATTTGAATTTATATATATCGTTGTTTATTATTCCAGATTGGTTTGGATGTTGAATGTATTACAGTCTTTCCTCTGAGATTACTTTAGTAATTTTAAGACCTGTAAAACCTTCCGTTCCTTAATATTTAACTCTGTTAGAAATCTTGTTTTTCTTCCACCATTGTAAATCGAAGTATAAGATTCTTTCTCGATAAAAGCCTTATATTTCCCTGTATTGTGTTTCGCTGTTTACAAAATTCAAATTTGTTACAAAACTAGGAAACGACCTTGAATGTGTTTTTACATTGCTATTTTAGATTTTAAAGTTGTTTTCATTAATATCATCTCTGAAAATCTGAAGTAACCAATTGATAAAAAACCTATTTACAAACCTTTTAAAACCTTATCACCCATGACAGTCCCTAGTGGCAGACAACCTAACGTAGAACCTGGTCTTCAGGATCAAACCAACATTGCCCTAAGTTTATTCAATACTATATTACAAACAACGACAAATGGGGCCAAACTAGAAAGATCATGGGCTGCTATTGAATGTGACATTAACATCCAAGAGCAACAGGAAGTGAGACAGAGACAGTTGAGAAACTGAATCTGCTCTAACCTCTTTTTAATTCCTTAATTCCAAATCTTTTCTTTAAATCATTTTCGGATGCCTTGACGGTATGTTTTATAGCCTTAAAACATAAACTCAGGAACAACACTTGGAAAAAATATTCAACAAAAACTAGGGTTTAAAAATAAATTACCGCAGAAAATCACGGTTTTTTTCCAGAAAAACCGTGAAAAACTGTTGAATTTAAAATGCTCATAACTTCACTTCCTAGACTCTGTTTCGACTGATTTTTTTTTTGAAATTGGGTATTTTTTCGAGAGGAATTCAAATAACCAATTTTTTTTTCCAAATTAAGCTCTTAAAACTTCAGATATGAACCTGAAGTGCACTGCCCTCTTTTTCTTCCCTAGAAAATTTCTGCAAAAAAATAAAAATAATTCTTCCCTTATTTGACCAAGGAAAGTGCTCTGATACCAATTGTTAAGTACCAAAGAACTAAATACAAAAACACCATAATAGATATAAAATAAGAATATGTAAAATCTCTTTTATTACTATCAAACCCTTGAGGTAGGGCAATACCATACAATGGATCCTATTATGGAAGGGATCCTCTCTTGTTCAGTTGCCTCTTTGAGGGGGCATCCTTCTATTGAGCTATCGCTCCAAATACAATAATTCTCTTCATGCCCCATTACATTGCTTGAACCCCTTTATATAGTGCTACCATCACCTAAGAACATTCTAGAGGAGGAATCTTCTAGAAGTAGAACCTTCTAAGAACTCCTCTTACATTTATTATATCTAAGTGCCCATTTATTATATCTAACTACCATAGTGGGCCTTATTTAATAATATAGCGGACCTAGTCCACCTTACATTGAATGACCTCCACTATTATCACTATGGTCCCTCTGCCCCCCAACTACCTCTTTATCTACCTTACAATTATCCTCTTTTGATTCATATTCATCTTCAAAATTACCAATTTCCAAAAATTCATAAATTTCCTAATTCTTTAACTCTATCATGTAGGTAGTATCTGCATAAAAGGATGCATTTGGGTTATGTTGTTCACTATGTTCCTAATCCTTAGGGTATTCAATCCTCATTTTCTTCCCTTTTTCCTTAGGCTCAATAGATTTAACCTATTTTTCTTTTCCCTTTATCATCACCTTCCCTGCAAATAGTTGAATTCAAAAGGAAATTACTCCAAACCATTAAACGATATTTGAATAAATTAACCAACACTGAAAAGAAGCCATAAAAAATTCTTACGAGAGAAATTAAATCCCGAACTAAATTCTAGCTTATCTCAACAATTAACATAGTTCAAGTAGTATTCCAATGTAAGGGTAATCTACTGACTAGAGTTCAAGAGTGTAGACCAACAATTTTCTCGTGGATATGAATGAGTTTTAATTGTTAGATATTTTGAAGTGACGAACATCAATTTTGATATATCTCACATATGGAGAATTAATGTCAAAATTTAAAAATTGTTTTCACTCTGTATTTAATAAGTGACCAGAGGGAAAACCATACTTAATCGTTTATTGCATGAAAATATATATGAGCATGTAGATATATTTGGGACAAAGCCAATGTAACCTCTCAACTCAACCCATATCCGGATATAACCCCCTTTTACAAATAAATATGGAAATACAAAGGTTAGGCATGGATTATCTATCATATGTTTTAGATATGGATACAATTAGAAAATATGTTTAGAAAATGTATTCGATATCTAGGTATCTGGAAAATCGTAGAGAAGTACTTTATCAAAACACTTGGATGTGGATATAAGATTTTAAATCGCAATAAATAAATGCATCTAGTATCATGGAGTTAACAAGGAGAATGTTTAACAATGGATCCAGATTCGGATGAGTTTTGGATCAGCTAGCGCCTTAATGTATTCGGAATCCAAATGCTAACTATCAAAAGATACTCATGATTTCATATGTATTTTGATAGATTTGAACAAAACCCAAAAAATGAATATTGAATTACTTAAATATCGTGCTGTGAATTTTGCTAAGTTTCTTGAAAAGATATTTCGATATCCGACATATGATTATGAATGAAAAAACTTTACTTATGAAAGCTTCAAATAATAGATGCAACTTTGAAATCGAGAGATTGGTTAAGTCTGGATGCAGATAAAAGGCATATGGATATCCATGATATGTAATATTCAGTAATTACTCTCTTGTGATTATCCCGGATAAAAAATAAATCATTTCTAAAGATAACTCATATTTTTTAATCAGATTTTTATCAATCAAAACATTTCCTTCCTTTATTGTAATAGGCTACAAATTGAACTCCCATAACAAAAAACAATAAAGCAAAACTTGGTCTTTTGAAATAAACTTAAATCCATGGATACAAGTAAAACATAAAACCATATTAACCAAAGATGAAAATTATATAAAATAAACTATAAAATGAAGAAAAAATTGAAAATTTTGGGAGAGGCCTCATTATTCAAACAAATAATGAGGTTGTTAAGCTACAACACTTCCCTAGAGCCATATGTTTTGCAGCTGATATGGCATGTACCAGTGTAGATGATAAAATATCGGCCCCATAAAATGCTGACCCAAAAGTGGTGATGTAGTGAATTAGAGGCACCCATGATACCCTGAATTTCTAAGCGTAAAGCTCTCCATACACTTTGCATAACATTTCCACCACATATTTGTAGGGAGGCATGAGTAAAATAGTCAGGTAGTCATCCGATGCTCTCATCTTGAAATTCTTACCTGGAACCCACCAATTCTTCATAAGATCCTTGGGTTTATGGCAATATTATTTCACCAATTCATCATCTAGTGACATCTCTTCCTAGGTCAATTGATAACATGAGGTGAGCACTAATGTATGGAAGGAAGAAACACGCTTTCGTTCTACATTGATTATCTCCCTGTTGCCTATATGTGCATGCATGATGATCTAGGATATGGCCTCAACACAACGAAATACTACTGAATGAGTTATTATTTTGTGTAACTTGGAGCGTCTAATGGCTTGATATATGATGAGGTTTGGATCTTTCTCTAGTAGTTGGGGAAAGGTTTGGTTAGTAAACATTTGATATCTCTCTCCCCATTGGAATGATGTCTCCTTGTCGATGATGCATTCCGTGTCAGTGTACACATGGCACAGAGTATCTATATTTGCTTCTTCCTCTTCTTTGGCCAATGAGAGCTCAATGATGGGGTCCCTGACAACTTTGCTTCTTATGTGGACATGATTGGACTTGTGGAAAACACGTTTTTTCCCAACAAAAAAATATTTTGATTAGCACATATAAATAAAGTAAGAAAAATAAAAATGTGTGGTAACTCTTAAACAAGGTCCTTCTATGTAAATCTATTGAATGGTGGCCATGGTGATTATTGTAGCTTAAAACGTCCCTCTAATTAAAAAAAAAAAACAAAAAGCTTTGCTAATCCTTTTCATTTGGCTTCAGACATTCTACCTACGTTAAAGCAATCCTAAGATCAAATCGAGCCTTCGTTATTAGTGACCATCCCATCAAATCATTATTTTGTTTGCCTTTGCTTGTAATCAAGGCCCAAAATGGATTTTTATGCCAACCCATTGCTCAAAATATAACTTACTTGAAGTGCCCTTAAACCATAGTCATTATAAAGATTATTCTTATTCTATAAATCAAAGTATATTGTTTTGGTCATAAACCTAAACCTTATAGTTAACACCTACCTAGTCAAATCAAGACCTATGACCAAGTCAAATTAAAACATTCTAAAATAATTCTCTAACTATCAAATTTATTTATTTAAGCTTGAACTTATCCAAGATTACAATTAAATTTTATACCATTAATTTTTTTATTAAATAATTAAGAATATCTTATTATATTAACTAATAATAGTAAGGTGGGTATTCAGAAGCAAGATTATCACTTATGAACATATTTCACAAACAACATATTACCCAATATGTATGTATATCTCTCTGTGTATAATATATACATCTCATTATAAATTATATATGGTTTGTATATATATATTTTGTTTCAATAACATATATAAAGTTTCAAATATATGGTCTGTATAAATATATTTTGTTGCAATAGCATATATAAAGTTTCAAATATAAATAAACAAAATGAAAGAAATAACAAAAAAAAGTTGAACTCTTAATAAATGATGACATATTAATCGGTAATATTAAACATTTAATGAAAACCATGTTATTAAGTTTATTATTTATAGAAAGCAATTAATAGGTTCTCGTACATTTTGCTGGGACATAAAATGGGACCCTTCGGAGGTGGAAGGCAACATAAAAACGAGTGCATATCCGGGCCCAAATTAATTGTAGACCATCGATCAAAAGAATTATATTCTTTATATATTTCGGACTTAAAAGAGAGGATTAAATATCTTGCACTTTGAATTCAGAATCACTCACATCAGTTGATGGATAGAGACATGGGAAATTGTAAAATTATAACAAGTAAATCAACATTGAGTTTTGATTGTAAGAATTAGGGTTTCTCACACCTTTGAAGAATGGAACGATGAAGTATGTTGAATTTTTAGAGCAAACTAGATCTCCACTCCAAATTAGACGTGGAAGAGCTTGGGACCCATTGACTAAGCAAAGGGTTGCTTTCACTCGTTCTGAGAATTACGGGAAAGACCAACGCTAGGCTAAATGGGTTGCGTGGTGGCTACAACTGCCCGAAGTTTATATGATATCAAATTCTATTACAACACATGAGTAGATGCAATTATCATGATGAAAATAAAGCTTCCCAATATTTAGTCAGTATTTTTAGTTGCTGCAGTTTTCTTCGTGTTTCTTTTAAATCCATTTCACCCTAAAATTACCCTACCTAAATTTGTTCGTTAAGATATTTGGAATCGCTGTTGGTTCAACCAAAAAATGGTGGTTGTTGGGCCATAACTGAGCAAAATGATATTCACAGGCTTCAAAAACCAAGAAAGGAAAATGCAAAACAAGATAGTGGAAAACATTGGTGATGCATATTTATATTATAACATAAGAGACCAACGTTCAAGGATAAGAAAAAAATTAATTAGATTTGCTCTCCAATGAAGATTCACTTCTAAAATCGCCTCAATCAGTGTTTGCAAAGTCACCTTAAATAGGCCTTGAACTGCTCCCTCATAATTCCCAAAATGCAACTTTATAGCTAACCAAAAACAACCTCATAACAAGCCCTAATTACCTTTGATATGCCTTAGAAGTTTTCCTAACAGATATACCTCACACTTGCCATGATTGCACCTCAGATCATCCCTTGATTCTCCTCATATTTGGCCTCAGAACATGCCTAAAATTCACACCAAACATTCCAAAAGACTCGCCTTAATTTTCTCCTGCAAACTACCTCAGAACAAGCCTCGATATGCCCAGGAAGACAGACGTTAAACTTAGCCTTATGGCCTCATAAAATTAGCCTCACAGCCTTAGAAATTTGGCCTTACAACCTTAGAAAATTTGGCCTTACTTTCTCAAGATTTGCCTATAACATAATTCAATATTTTCCAAAATAGATCAGAGAAAGACTTACCTTGTCCTCCCTTATGCTCTTGAAATTTCTGCTCTCTTGAACCTTTGTTTGCCTCAGATCTCCTTGATTACCTCAAAATTCACTTGAATTCATGATTAAAATGAGCTCCTAGGCGCATTATTTATACTAGATGTCGCACCCTCCTTTTAAGGCCAACTTTACCCAAAACAATTTAATTTGATTTTTTTTATTATCACAGTTGGGGTCGACTTGTACTTTTCTATCTTAATAATATTTTTAATATGTATTCCATTAGGGCTGACTTTTGGGTACTTACATTCGGGGCTTCTTGACCATATTTCTTGGGCTTCTTTTCTTGACGTTCTAGGGTTCTAGGGGGATTCTTCAAAGCGTCTTCCCGTGAGGGCCATGCTTAGAGCTACGCCACAAAGGGATTACTTTGGAGACTCCTTCAAATAAACCAATCTCTTCCAGGGGCTTCTTGACTTTCTTCAGGGCTTCTTCTAGGGTTCACATCAATGAAAACCAATTTTCGAACAATCTCTCCCTTTGGCATTGATGGAAACACTCATACTCCTCCTGTGACCATTGCTCCCCCCGTCTCCATGCTTCTGATATTTCTCTCCCCCTTTGACATCAATGGAAAAGGGTAACTCTCCTTGACAAATTTTCTCCCCATTTATTCCTTTCTAAATGGCGTGCCGATCAATATGGAGTAGAAACTACTCCCAACTTTTGATGGAGATACTCAACGGTATCCCTTAGGAGAGGCTTGGTGAATATGTCAAATATTTGTTCCTTTGTCCCAGTGTTTTCTAGCTTGATACTCTTCTCTTTGACATGTTCTCATAGAAAGTGCTCTTTAATAGGAATATGTTTGGTCTTGGAATGCATCACTTGATTCTTCGATATGCTTATAACAATGGTATCATCACAGAATATCAGAATGGGCTCATCATATTTCACTTGTATGTCTTACACCATCTGCTTCATCCAGAGAACCTGAGTACACCATGTGACTATTGGAATATATTTTTCTTCTTCTATGGGTAAAGATATTGAAGACTGCTTCTTGTTCAACCGGGATACAAAGCAATCACCCAAGTAGAAAGCTGTTCGACCCGTATTTCTTCTATCATCAATACTTCCTGCCCAATTTGCATCTGTGTAGGCGACCATAGTCAATTCATTCCCTTTTGGATACTATAACCCAAACTTAGTTGTTCCTTTGAGATATATGAAGATCCTCTTCATTGTTAGGACATGATATTCCTTTGGTGCTGCTTGAAATCTTGTGACCTCTCCAACTACTTGCATCACATTTGGTCTTGAAGATGTCTGTCACGTAGAGTAAATTACCAATCACCGATCTATAGAGTCTCTGATCTACTTCTTGAGATTCATCATCTTTTCTCAACTTGCAACCAGTCACCACAAGAGTACTTACAGGTTTGTAATCTTCCAGTCTGAACTTTTTCAACATTTCCTTGATGTACTTGGTTTGGGAAATGAAAATGCCTTCATCTAGCTGATATATCTAGAGTCCCAAGAAGAAATTCAACTCCCCAAGTAGGGACATTTCAAACTTACTCTACATATCTCTGGCAAACTTCTGACTCAACTTGTCATCATCTCTTCCAAAGATGATGTCATCCATGTATACTTCAATGATAGTTAAACTATCTTGTTCCATTTTTATATAGAGATTACTATCTGCACTTCCCCTTTTGAATTCTTTTTGCTGTAAGTATCTATCCAATCTTGTGTACTAAGCTCCAGGTGCTTGTTTGAGTCCATACACAGATTTATTCAATCTACAAACATAGTCTTCCTTTTCTGACAGTTGAAACCCTTCTCGTTGTTCTATGTAAACTTCTTCTTGTAATTCTCCATTAAGGAAGGCTATTTTTATGTCCATATGATATACCTTGATCCTTCTGGAGCATGCATATTCCAAGAACATTATGATTTCTTCCATTCTAGTTAATGGGGAAAAGATTTCTTCAAAATCTATACCTTCAACTTGCGCATATACTTTGCATACTAACCTTGCCTTGTTTTTGGTTGCCTATCCATATTCATTCAAGTTGTTTCTAAATACCCACATTGTGCCTATGACGATTTTCTCCTTTGGTCTTGGAGCTAGTTCCCATGTCTCACTCTTCTCTATTTGATTTAGTTCTTCTTCCATGACCAAGTTGATCCAATATTCATCATTGTTGGTTTCCTTAAAGTTGCTTGGTTCAACTATGGATAATAATGATTGATGTATTTGTTCTGGTGTACGTGCTTGTTTTCTTCTACTGGTTTATATTTCTACATTTTTATCCCCAATAATTTATTCCGGTGGATGATTCTTCTGATACCAGTGTTTAGGTGTCTTAGAAGCTGTCTGGAAATCTTGCTGATTGTCTTCTATTTCTTCTTTCTCTACTTCTGGTTGCTTCTCTTCTAGTTCTTCTTCTTCTTTTTGCTTTAGCTCTTCTTCCGCTTCCCTCTCTTTTGAATTTTTTCTTTCTTTCCTGGTCTTCAATACATTTGTTTCATCGAATTTTACATTGATTCTTTCCACTATTTTTTTGAGTCTTAGGTTATAGCACTTGTATGCCTTGCTTTTGCTTGAGTATCCAATGAGTATGCCTTCATCAACTTGGGAGTCAGATTTTCCAACCTTATTATCTTCTCTTTTTATGTAACATTTGCTTCCAAAAACTCTAAAGTGCTTGACACTTGCTGGTCTTCCGTTCCATAGTTCATATGGAGTCTTATCATTGTTACTTCTGAGCATTCCTCCATTCAATATATGAACGACTATATGTATTTCTTGTACCCAAAATATATCGATCAAATTAGAATCTTTCAACATGGTTCTAGCCATTTCCTGTACAGTTCTGTTCTTCCTTTCAATGAATCCATTTTGATGAGGTGTCCTAGATGCTGAGAAATGTCTTTTTATTCCATGTTCTTCACAGAAATACCTGAATTCTTTTGACGTGAACTCACCTCCATTGTTTGATCTTAAGCACTTGATTTCAAATCAGTCTTGTTTTCAACCATCTCTTTGAATATCATGAAACATTTGAACACTTCTGACTTTTTCTTGAGGAAACATAACTCAATCATTCTAATGTAATATTCAATAAGCAACATGAAGTATTGTTCACCATTCAACCCTTTTTTTCTCATTTGTCTACATAGATCAATGTGTACAATCTACAATGGTTTTTTTGTAGAGTATTTGTCTTGAACTCAACTCTTGTTTGTTTTTCATGCTGACAATGCTTGCACATAGTGTTTGCTAGCTTTGAAATTTCAAGAATTTCTCTTACTGCCTCCTTTCTGTTGATTTTGACAAGATTGTCAAAGTGCATATGGCCCATTCTTCTATTCCAAAGCCAACTTTCATCTTCCTTTCCCAAGCAACATCTTTCCTTTCTGATCTCATTCAAGATGTATATGTTGTTTGGAGTCCTTATTACTGTCGCCACCAATCTTCCCGATCCTTCTTTCCTTATTTCACATTTCTTTGAGTTGAATAGAAGTACGTGTCCTTGGTTACACATTTGACTCACACGCAGATTATGCTTCATATTTTCGATGAGTAGGAAATTTTCTGCCATGACGTCTTTGCTTCCAAGCTTGACTATGCCTTTTCCTATAATTTTGGTTGAGGTATCATTTCCAAACAAAACTAATCCATCTTTTTTCTTTCTTTAGTGTTACAAATCTGTCCTTGTCCCTTGTCATGTGCTTTGAGCATCCACTGTCAATCTACCATTCACTTTTTCTTCTTTGGAATTACAGAGTAATCACACATTCTTCAATGTTCAGTTCATCTTGCTTCCTTTTCCAGATCCTTGATGATTCTTTTACATGAATGCTGAAATCCTACTTCGGTTCCCTTGGAGGAACAATCATCCTGCAATCTTTGGCTATGTGTCCAAAATTATTCCATCTGTAACATTCTACTTCATTATTCAATGAGACAAAACTGTTATAGTTTCTTTTATAAGCTTCATGAGGCTTTCTGAGATAATTATTCTTAGGGTAGCCTCCATAGTTTCTTCTGTTCATAGCATAAGCTTTACAATTTATAGCCTTGTGCCCAAAATTGTTGTAGGAATAACATAATCCAGGAAAGATAGTTTGGCACCCGAGTGTGGGAGATCTTATAGGTGGTGCAACGCTTTTGTAATCTTCTTCTTAGGTCCTCTCCATTGTTGGTTGTTGATTCCACGTCTGTATGATTGGATGATCTCCATTGCCTAAATGTTCTCCTTCAAAGGCTTGCATTCTTCCTTCTTTATGGGACCCCTGATGACTTCTACATAACTCTTTTGTTCTGCTTCTTTTTCTGTCATCATGGAACTTAAACCCTTCTCAGTATGAGTTTGCTTGTATCCTAGTCTCGACTTGTCATAGCATGGCCTTTGAATGCTAATGATTTCATCCAATATTTTGTTGCTATTGCCAAAGTTTTGTTGGATGTTCTTCTTTTGAAGTTCCTTCCTTAGTGAGACTATTTATGCTTCTAACTGGTTTTTGAGCGTTTCTTCAATCATTTTGGCTTCTTTCAACTGGAATTTTAGACTAATGATAATCTTCTTTATTTCTTTAGAATTTTTGTTGGGACTTTGAGAATACTCCTTTTGTTCGCTTACTTCTTTCTTGAGTGACTTATTTTTCTTCCTTTCTCTTTTTATATCTCTTAAGGAATTGATCAATTCTTCCTCAAGATCCACTTCTCCTTTGTCTCCACAATCTTCATCATCATTTTCAAGGGTTTATTCTTGTGTTTCCATTTCCATAAAGAGCACTCTTTCTGAGTCACTATCACTGTCATTATCCTCACTAGATGAGGAACTATCTTCTCTTGAATAGAGACTTTTCTTGAAGAATTTTATTTTATTTCTTTTCTTGTCTCCTTTCTAATATTTATTTTCTTTCTTAGGAACTTCTTCTTCTTCATCACTATCTGAACCCCTTGCATAAGGAAATTTGGAAGAAAAATGATCAATTTTACCACAATTAAATCATTTTAAGGGAATCTTGCCTTTGTACTTGCCAATTCCTTTCTTCAATCTCCTCTTGAAGTTGGCTATTTCTTCATTTTCATTTGAATCATTGCTGCAATAGGAGCTTGACTTTAAATTTTGCTTGTTCTTTCTCGTCTTCTTGGATGCTTTGAAAGATGCTTCCCTTTTGGATGGATTATCCTGTTTTGTTCTCACTTTATAAGTTGTAAGTATTCCATGTAGCTCATCTATGCTCAACATAGCAAGATATGATCTTTCTTCTAGGGATGAAACCTTAGGATCAATTTTCATTGGAATAGACCTTAGTATGTTTTGAACAATTATCGAACCTTTAATTTCTTCTCCCGGTCCTCTCATAACGTTCACTATTTCATCAACTCGTAGAAAATAGGTTGCAATATCGTCACCTTCCTTCATTTTCAGATGTTCAAATTGACCTATGTAGTTTTGAAGCTTCCCCCCCTTGAATTTGGTATCTCCTTTGTAAATATTTTGAAGTTTGTCCCAAATTTCCTATGTAGATTCGTAATGCATAACCTTGACATATACTAAATCAACTAGGCCTTTGAATTGTTTTCATAGAGTCTTTTTCCAACTACATCTATTGGAGGAGAGGAAGGTGTCTTGTATCTGTTTACTATTACTTTCCAGACATCAAATCCCTGTGCTTGAAAAAATGTTCTCATCCTTCTGCTCCAGAAATCATATTTATGACCATCAAACACTGATGTTCCATTCTTAGTGCAATCCATGCTCTACCTTCCAACGATTAGATTGTTCATGAAGGACCTGCTCTGATACCAATTGTTAGTATATTCAAGGATACTAAGAGGGGAGGGGGGTGAATCAATATAAGAAATTTTCACCTTTCTACTTATAATTTTATTCAAGATGTTGTTGCATTCAAGATATCATATATTGAAACAAACAACCACATATACACAATGCACAAGGATTTTATGTGGAAACCAGAATGGGAGAAAACCATGTAACACTTTTTAATATATCAGCTGATTACATCCACTGAAAGCACCAACTTCAAATATTCTCCAACACCAACTAGAAGGAGGCAACAACCAAAAAGAGGCACCAACCCCCTAAATTTTCTAGCACCAACTGGAAGGAGGCACCAACCCCATAAATTTTCTAGCACCAACTAGAAGGAGGCACCAACTCCCTTGTGAGCTTCAACTCACACTTCTTAGGCACCAACATGAAAACTTAAGACATCAATCTTTTCAAGCACCTCCCAACCATGACTTTTTCAAAAAATCACAAGAATAAACGTTTTTACAAGATTTACAAAATTCATCAGAATATTCCAAGACAGATTTTGCAAGGTAACTTGCTTGCCTTGACACCTGCAAAATATGGGTACTATTACCCTTGATATATGATTTCATGCACTATGTTATCATTCCATAATAGGTCATTGAATTTCCAAAAATACCCTCCTTAACTGCTCTGAAAACTCTTCAATCTGCTTGTCAAACAATCTTGAAGACTTGCTAGAACAGGCCTGATATATGCACTAAAGATTGCTGTGAGAACTCGACCCTTTTTCTCCTAGAACTGATATGAAGATTCACTTTTGAAATCGCCCCAATTAGTGTCTGCAAAATCATCTTCAATAGGCCTTGAACTGTTGCCTCAGACTTCCAAAAACTCAGCCTTAATGCTGACCAAAAATGGCCTTAGAACATGCGCTAATTACCTCTAATATGCCTTAGAATTTTTCCTAATAGATCTGCCTTAGACTTTCCATGAATACAAATTAGATCAGCCCTTGATTCTCCTTATATTTGGCCTCAGAACAAGCCTAAAATTCACACCAAATAGTCCAAAATACTCGCCTTAATTTACTCTTGGAAACTACCTCAGAAAAAGCCTCAATATGCCTAGGAAGAAAAATGTCAAACTCAACGTTATGGCATTAGAAAATTTGCCTCACAATCTTAGAAAATTTGGCCTTACAACCTCTGAAAATTTGGCCTTACCGTCTCAAGACTTTCCTATAACATACTTTAAATATTTTCCAAAACAGATCAGAGAAAGACTTACTTTATCCTCCCTTATGCTCCTGAAATTTTTGCCCTCTTAAACCTTTGTTTACCTCAGATATTCGCTACCTCAAATCTCCTTGATTACCTCATATGTCACTTAAGTTCATGATTAAAATGAGCTCCTAAGTGCCTTATTTATACTAGATGTGGAGCTTGAGCTGACTTGACCCAAAACAATTAATTTTTTTTTTTTATTATTCCAATTGGGGCTGACTTGTACTTTGCTACTTAATAATATTTTTAATATTTATTCCATTAGGGCCGAATTTTGGGTACTTACATTCGAGGATTCTTGACCATATTTCCGGGTCTTCTTTTTTTGACGTTCTAGGGTTCTAGGGGGATTCTTCAAAACATCTTCCAGTGAGGGCCATGCTTAGAGCTATGCCATAAGGGGACCACTTTGGAGACTCCTTCAAATAAACCTATCTCTTCCAGGGGATTTTGGAATTTCTTCATGGATTATTCTTGATAATTATTCTAGTGAGTATTTGAGAATAAATGAGCATGAAGAAGAAAGAGGATTGGTATATGAAAAAGTTGATGTCCTAAAACAATATGAAGAAATATCCGAAGTAGTTGTTGTCGAAGAGTATGGATAAATTTTTTCACTCAAAGAATATGAAGAGGAATGTTTGCAATATGAACACATGAGGGGATTTGATCAACCCACGAGCCTAACTTTTTTTTTTTATCATAGAAAGAATATCATCTTCGTTAGAACATATGTTTATTGATGCGTTGGAAATAGAAGGAAACTTATGGAATTTTGGGAAACTGCTCGGTCATTATGCTAGTGAGTATTTGAAAACAAATGAGCATAAATAAGAAAGAGGATTGGTATATTAAAAATATGATGTCCTAAAACAATATGAAGTAATCTCCGAAGTTGCTTTCGTAGAAGAGCATGAAGTAAATTTTTCCCAAGAAGAATATGAAGCGGTAAATTTGCAGCATGAATGATGCAGACCCCCTTTCTCTCCTCGGGGCTGCGCGACCTCTCAGTCAAGGATATTCAACTATATGAGTTGTATTAGCTCCTCTAGGCCTTGCTGGCCCCAAATTGAATTAAACACAGGCCCTTTTATCACCTTAGGTGCAGGTTATATGGAACACGCGGGCCCCTTTCCTTAGCGCTTTAAAACCTTGAAATTTCGGGCGTTAACTCCTTTATGCTATCCCTTCTCCACATGCAACCTCGGCTATGACCCGAGGATTAATTCCCTGAGCGATTTGTAACTTTGGGTTTCCACGTTCTTAGCAACATCAACACCCTTTTCATCCGAACACCGAATCACGAACTCGCCTGGGTAGATCTATGGTTTTCGTCTCTCCCATAGCCAACGACTGTGATTCGTTTGGACTCCGGTCTTCAGGAGTTCTGCATGACTTGACACTCCTCTCCTCCGAAGTATTCCGTGCCTAGAATCTTAGATCAAATGTCACGTGCCTCTCTTGATCGACATTTGAGATTCACCCCTTACTTCACTTCAGGCGATCTCTCTTTCCCCTCAGATCTTCTTCGAATCTCCCGAACTGTTGACACATGTCCTTATAGATCAACGGTTGGGATCTCTTCGCAGTTTCAAACTTCGATGTTTTTCACCCTTCTACACCCCAAACCTTCTAGTTTACGAATTTCCGAAAGAACTTATGGCTAACCACCACACAACTTCTCCCAAATTAGACAATCTGGAATGATTCCGCTTCTCCTGGGTGGATCTTGATCATCACTTTGAAGAAAAAACCTTAAAGGCTCCTCCCTTTTGATGGTTTCTCCCATTAACTCTTCTGATCTTGTCTTCCTCTAAACCTTTAACTCTTTAAAGGGTTTTCTTCGACACTTAGTCGGATTTTGGATCTGTGTATTCCTTGCAACAGACCTTCACACACACTTCTGTGATCAACCTCTCGAGTTACTCCTTCTGAGATTCTGGTTCAAAAAACTCTGTTGATGCACTCCTTGTGGATGACATGCACACTCTGCATACAAATTCCACGTTATCTCTCCTGAGCTCTGAGTCAAATCAGACTCTGTCAACACACTCCATGAAGACAATACACACTTCTTGCGTAAGCTCGTGGAAGAGAAACGATTGAAACTTATCTAATGTTTCACAGACTCATACATTCAATAGTATAACTCATACATTCATGAAACATAAAATAACAGAGAAGGATTAAGAAACAACAACACCATGCATTTGGATCAATATCTCTCTGTTATCTTCATTCAAATGTAAAATGACTACAACTATGATAGAACAACAATAAATAAAATTCAACAACAACTAAATCACAACAATCTCCTACTAATTTGCAGCTACCATCGTATCCAGTATCCTAATCTCCAACAACCTCATTTGGGCATAGAACACCTCTACTTATACCAGAGGGCTCCTAGGGTTCCCTCCGACTACCTATATTCTCGAAGTAAAAACTAACTACCCCTTAAGCACCATTACATTGAAGTCTAAGAGTGAAACTCCCATATCTCTCATGATCGTTCAACTTCCAACGTTTAGATCTTCTTCAGTTTTCAATCCGTTCAAAAAATATTTGCAAGAAACGCCAAAGTTTAAGATTCCAAAATGATTCAAAAGGTGCGCTAGGGTGCTGAGTTTTCTCTCCATGTGTGATTTGCTGATGATTCTCCTGCATCGTACTCCCCTGGACAAAAAATCATGGACTCTTGTCCTTGAGCTTCTGCACTGACTTCCCATGCTTCTGGATATCGACTTAATTTACCCAACTGGCATCTTATATTGGGTGTCCTCTCCATTTTACCAAATACTCCAAGTAAATATTTCTCCTGGTCTTCTTACCGATCCTCTGATCAATGATCTTCTCCATCTGTGGCTTTTCCACTACAAGCATATGATTCTCCCACTGAATTTCTTTCTGATCTTCTGATTCTTTTGTGTCATCTTCCCTGTAAGGATACAGGTTCTAAACATTAAATATGGGTGATATACCCACATCCTCCGGTAACTCTATCTCATAAGCATTGGCACCAAATTTCCTTAGGATCTTGCATGGTCCTATCTTTTTCAGCTTCAGTTTGTTATATGTTCC
>ML834525.1:57498-73589 GCA_009831015.1 Picea engelmannii | reverse complement strand
GGCATATTATATTAGTAATGTTATTTTATTTATGTCGGCTTTAGGCCATTAGTTGTAATTATACCTCCTAGTCTCCTATATATACCAAGGAGACATTTTCATTTTGAATCATCTTGTACTCGAACATTTTAAGTGGGGTAAAAGGAGGTTGCCCCCTCGAAGAGGCTTATTATCTGAAATTATCTCTTTTTCAAGGCGTTGAGTACTTTTTTCTAAGGTTTTTCTATGCTATATTGATATTTTGTTCTTAACAATTCTAGTGAAATACAAAGGACCAAAGTCTTTAAGGGCTCCTTCTTTATTATAATTTTATTTTCTCAAAACCTAGTGTTGCATTTTTATTTAGGTCATCATCATATTTTTCTTATAGTTTCCTATGTAAACCTATTATTTCAACCTCCTTTGTTGGTTCCTCATGGATAAATTTCATAATTTTGTCATTGATGAGAGAAACCGATGTTATGGCCCCGATTACTTGCCACTCGTGTTCTTCAATATCATACTTGATTCACATAGCCTCATTAAGCATAGATGAAGGATACTTTCCTTTCACTTTGATTTAGCACCAATAATTTGATTATCATTGAACCCATGGTTAGTGTTAGATGCAATATATCCTTAATTTTGTACTATATTTGAAGACTAAGAGAGATCAATGCTATCATGAAGTTCTAGAGCATCACATGCCATACCATTTTTATCTTGAAACATGCCACGCACATGTTCACATTATCTATTTTATATTTGAATATTGGGATCATTAGTATCCCATTCATTACTATAAATTCCCAAGGTTTTTCCACACATCTTACAAACCACTACTAAAATAGAGGGAACCCAACACCATCAATGAAGAAAAAAACATAAATGACAATGAGAGAGTTTTGACCATATGTCAACTAATTTTTCCCTTTAAAAAAACTTCATTGACGTGCAAGGGAGAAATGTGTCTATGAGAAAATACCAAACATCTATCCTCCACATATATTCAATAAGGTGTGTGGGATAAACACACCCTCAAAACATTTTTTTTTTTCACAAGAAGTGACCTAAAACCCTAGTATCATGCTTAGAGCTTAATGTAAAGGCTTTGAGCCAACACCTTAGGCCTACAAACCAATACCAAGATAAAGGGAACCCAACACAATTGATGAGGTCAAAAACATAAACTACAATGAGAGAGTTGTGATAGCATGTCACCTAAGCTACAATAAGTAAGAAAACAATGCAACTTTTGTGGATAATAAAAGAGAGCATGATATGTCATCATCTTCTCCAACTAACGACATGCCTCCACTTGGAAATTATAGGCATTTCCATACAAAAAGAGGAGAACCAAGTAGCAACAAAAACCACCATGAATATAGTGCAAAAGTTGTAACTAAACCTTCAATGGAAATATTAGGAAAGGAACCCACTATCACAACAATTATTATGGCTTGTGAATCCCCAAGATATGCATTAGATGTGTTTAGGATGACCTATGATACCCATAACACAATGTTAAAAGTTATATCCAAGAAAAATATCAAATTATGATGTTTTTCTTCATAATCATGGTAGTAAATGTCATATAGAGGATCCTCATATAATTGTCCATTGACAATTATTTGACAAAGACTCCCCTTATTAGGGTTCTATCCAATTCTATTATTTCAATCCTTAAATATTATGCTCACCACCCCCATCAATATCTATTTTGTGTTGCACAAAACTATAGTAGTCAAGATCTTGATCCTCCTGTACTAGAGAAAATTTATTCATAACAATCAAAGGGATGTGCTCCATAATTGGACTTACCATGTTATACCTTGAAATTCCTTGCATACCATTTCTTTATCTCACCCTCAATACAAGCAACTAGAAACTAATGATTCAAAGAAATACGACTTCCCAACACCATGCTATACTAGATCTATTGAATCCAGGGAATCAAACTTTTTCCTTGGTAACAATTCCAATTATCAGCTCCCAAAATTTCACTTTGAAATATGAAGTTCCACATAACAATCAAGGCAAGCTTGATTCTACTCAAGAGTTCTCACTACCACCAAATTTGCTCAAACCACATACTACTAATCTGCCAAAGGTATCATCTACTAATATTCCAAAGGGATCCACAAGGGTAACATTGTTTCCTCCTGCATCCCACACTAAAACCACATACTACTAATATGCCAAAGGGATCTTAGCAAGTGTATCCATTGCCCTCACTAGTTCCTCCATCATTTCTACATATTTCACATGAGACATAACATGTTAGTATCTCATCTTCACTAACTTTTGYATAGGACATTGGTTGTTCTTTTAATTAAACTCCAATCCAAATTACATTCCATTAATTTAACATAAATGAGATGTCACACAATGACATAATGTTTACTCTAGAAACCCAAATGGGAAAAACAAATTTCAATGGTTACTCAATTCTCATTTTGAGAATCTTTGGTTACAATGTAACTCATGGATCTTTGTGCATACTTTCTTCTTTGGACAAAATACCCTTTGAGAGTCATGTCACAAGGACGAATAGGAGATCTTGGGGGTAATGGGAAGGCCAAGAGACCGACCTTTTAGTTCCCATTTCTCTCTCTCTCTTTTTCTCCTATTTTCATTTTTCTATTTTATTGTGTTTTACTTTTCTTTCTTTGTCTCATTTAATTTATAAAATTTGCATTGTCCTTTATTATTTAACCTTCCTTAATTTTTAAATTAGACTTGTAGATATTGATTCTTACAATCAATCCTGTGTTAAGATCCATTTCAAATCAGGCCTCCCCATTGAGAGGCTTTTTGTTCTCCAAAATATTAGAGGACAAATCTAGAACAATGTGCCATCTTTCTGTTTCTCTTGAACATGGATCTAACTATGAATGTTGGATTTCGTTATTGGCTCGAGTTCTTGCTATGGATTTATCTCTAGTTCCTAGCTTTCTTTTTCCTTCATTAAAAAAGTATCCTCATTGAATATAAGCTCTAAGAAATATTAAGATCCAACTCTTCACTCAGAATTCACTCCCATCGTTAGAGTACAAGTCTCTTCACTACTACATATGACGAAATTTGCCACGATTTTTTGTTGCTATTGCCACACATATCCGTCGCACTTTCCACGAAAGAAAAGACTATTTTTTGTGGAACTTTTTTCGTCACTATATCCACGAACCAGTTATTCGTGGAAACAACAACGAAATAAGGCCTCCATGTGTCATCATCCTAAAGATAGGTTTACCTTATAAATCATGGCAATAGCGACGAAACTTCGTCGCAATAGGGACGAAAAACCGTTCCAAAGTAAAACACTTACCAATAGATTATGACGCAGATGCCATACATGTGACGCAAAAGTGTGGAAAATTGTGACGAAAAAGCGTGGCAATAGTGAAGAAAATGGTTGGCAGAGAAACAATTTATGACACAGATGCTATATGTGCGATGCAAAACCGTGGAAAAGTGCAATGAACTTTCATCGATATTGCCACGCTTACTAAAACCTAATCATTACCTTGCGACGAAATTTCATCGATATTGCCACACTTAATAAAACCTGATCATTACCTTACGACGAACTTTCGTTGATATTTCTACGCCTCCTGTAGGTTTTAAAAAAAATAAAATCTACATGAGAAGCTGGATGTTGGGATTCATGATTGACCCTTACTCAATATTTTCATGTGTGATTGTGATGCAACACCCCCTACCTCAGCAGGTTCTACTTGACCTCCTGATCTAAGGATCATTCTTAATATCCCCTTTGAGTCTGATTGACTCTTTGATTCCCCGCATGAATCTCCAACACACATATGTTTCCACAGGTCCTTTCCAGAAGTTATGCCTGCGCGAATGGGCATAAGGCGTTAACCTCTGCTCCTCATGACCAACTAATGAAACCACAGTCTTCACCCGAAAAGGTATTTCAGGTTTCACGACTTCACAATCCCTGATGTGAGTCCCTCTGACTCCTTCAATCCCCAAAATCTTGAAAAGGGCTAATGGTTCACTATCTCCTCCCTTGACTTCACTTGGTGTGACCTTTAACTCAAACCTGGGGCCAAATATTCCGCACCTCAATATTTCGCGTATCGTCTATTTGCAATGTAACAACTCCCTTTGGTCAATAGCCGAAATCATGATGACTTATCACCACAAATAAATGGCTCTGAGCTTCCCATAGTCTGACGGTCCTGATTATATCGGGACTTCGTGAATCAGGAGTTTGCAACTCTCGAGTCCGAGTCACAACTTTCTCCACGCCCTGAATTTTGAAATGACAAAATTCAAGCACAAGATCAACGACTCTTGTCAATCCAGATATGACGACTAATTTCCCTCCTGAGCTTACGAGTGCTGAAAGACACTCATTCTTAACCCTTCTGTTGATATGTAAGATCCAACGGTCCACGAAACTTCGATGATTCTCCCTCTGAGAAATTCAATCGTCCATTCAAACTTCTCAAAGACTTCTACCCAAATACTTGGCATCTTTTCCTTCTGAACGTAGCTCTTTGCGAAGTGACTCCAGACCTCGTCCTTCCTTCAAACTTCTTCCAAGTCTCTATCCTTCCTGAGCTTTGTTCTACTGTAGACTCAAGGGTTCAAAAGGATTCTTGCGCACACTCCTTGTGGCATTCACAATAACCTCTAGTTATTTAACACTTCCAAATCTGTGCACTCCCTTGCAACAACAGTTTTTCAACCTCCCTCCTTGATTGGATAAGTCTAAGACTTTGACCAGCCTGTGCACACCTTGCACAACTTTGTGCTATACTTGCACTTCTGCTAGTATGAGAACAACGATATTCCTCCTGAGCCTTTCTGAGATGAAACTCAAAACTTTGTCAACACACTCCTTGTGGAATTTCACTACACTCCTTGCAGAAATTCTCAGGACGAGAAACAATTGAAACTCATACTCCTCCTCTCACGGAATTCATACATTCAACATGAAATCATGAGCATACACACACACATAGAATTGAAACAAATGCATAATAGATAATATAATAAAACTGTAAACATACCATTCAATAGATGAAAATAGTGACCATGATACACCATGAATGGAATCAAAGCATTCTTATATTAATTCCAGTGTTTCTGTACATGGGTTCAATAGAAACAACTATCTTCTTATACCACTTCTACAATATCACTTCTTCTCTTCTCTCTTGCTCTACATCTTGCCATTACAATTAGGACAATTCTTCCTTTTTTCAATACAACACATGCAAGGGATATTTCTAGAGTTTTCCCTCCTACACTCTAAGCTATCTAATCTAGAATTAAAAGCTACAACTACGTTACATTTATTACAATAAATGTCTATAGCCGACAGATGAGAGTTGCGCTCAAGATTTGCATTACAATCCCCTAAGCATTTAAGAACAATTACATCTTTTCAGATTTTACATTAATGGGCTCTCTTTTGAATTCCAAAATATCTTCAAAATGTGCACTGGTTCATTCCCAGTTGTCCTTTTCTTTTGCGCTTGCTTTGCTGGCTTTCTTACGATGCTCCTGCATCATACTCTTCTGGCTGAACAATTCATGAAATCCTGTTCATGAGATGCTGCACCCTCTCTCCATGGTTCTAGATATTTGCTTCACTTTCCCAACTGGTTTCCTCAATCAGGTGTCCTTTCCATTTGATCATATACTCAAGATATGTCTTCCTTCGGGTCTTCTTGCTAACTCTCTGATCAATAATCTTTTCCATCTGCGGCTTTTCAACCACAAGAATTTGTTTAACCCATTGAAATTCCTTCTGATCCTCTGATCCCTCTGTTTCATATGCTCTATAAGGATACAAATCTACTACATTGAATATGGGCGATATTGCTACACCACCTGGCAATTCTATTTCATAAGCATTGGCCTCAAATTTCCTCAAAATCTTACACGACCCTATCTTTTTCATCTTCATCTTATTATATGTTCCCCTTGGGAACCTTTATTTTCTCAGATGCGCTAAGACCAAATATCCCACTTCAAACTAAAGTTCTCTTTTGTGTGTATCTGCTCTGCGCTTGTATTCCTGGTTGGAATTCTGCAACCGCTCTTTGATTTTACTATGGATCTCCTGCATCTCTGCTGCAAAATCTTCTGCTCTTGCACTTCTGAAATCACTTTTATCTTAGTACCTAAACTCAGACACTCCTCTTGGCTGCATTCTAGACATTATCTGGAATGGGCTCTGTCCTGTGCTTCTGTTAGGTGAATCATTATATGCAAATTCTGCTTGTGGCAGAATCTGATCCCACTGACTATGATGTTCAGCTACTAAGCTCCTCAATAAGTCTCCTAAGCTTTGATTCACTACCTCAGTCTGTCCATTCGTTTGAGGGTGAAATGTTGAGCTAAAAGATAAATTTGTTCCCAGCTTCTTTCATAGTGTCCTCCAGAAATGACCAACAAATTTGGTATCCCTGTTTGAAACAATACTCTTGGGTAAGCCATGAAGTCTAACAACTTCTTTGAAAAGCAGATTTGCAACGTGTGTTGCATCACTGGTTTTTTGACATGGAATGAAATGTGCCATTTTTGAGAATCTGTCGACTACCACGAATATGGAATCACAACCTCTCTATTTCCTCTATAGTCCTAACACAAAATCCATGCTAACCCAATCCCACGACCTCTCTGGTACTGACAATGGTTGATACAATCACGTATTCTGTCTTTTCCCTTTTGCATGATGGAAAATCCTGCATCTTTTGACAAACTTCTTGACATCTATCCTCATCCCTGGCCAATAATATAAACCATTTAGTTACGTGAATGTTTTGTCATGGCCGAAATGTCCAGCCAATCCTCCACTATGTTTATCCTTCAGAAGATTCTCTCTCATAGAAATCTTCTCATAGAAATGTTTATACACAACTGATTTCCTTTGAATAATAATCCATCCTGAATTAAATATTCAATACATTGGATTCTGTCTCTCAGAATAGGATTCTCACATGCTTCATAAGCATCCCTGCAATCTGAATCATCTCTGTACATATCCTTAAGGCTATCAAAACCTAAGGTCTTCACACGAGCTCCTGCAGAATCAAACATTTCCTGCTCAACGCATCAACAACCTTGTTAACAGTTCCATAAATGTTCTTTATAACAAAAGTAAAGGTCTGCATAAATTCAACCCACTTCGTGTGTTTCTGGTTCAATTTCTCCTGTTGAGTTATGAATTGTAAAGCATGGTTGTCACTATACAAGACAAACTCCTTTAGAACCAAGTAATGCCTCCATTTCTTCAGTGCTTGTATGATTGCATAAAACTCTTTATCATACATGGAATAATTATTTTTGGCATCATTCAACTTCAAACTGAAGTATGCAATTGACCAGTTGTCTTGGCTTAATACTGCTCCAATCGCGAATCCACTTGCGTCACATCTGACTTGAAATGTTTTACTGAAGTCTGGTAAAACCAGAACTGGTTGTTTAGTTATCTTCTCCTTCAACAACTTGAAAATTTTCTCTGCTTCCTCTGTCCAATGAAAATATTTATGTCTTTTCTTGACTGTGTCCATCATTGGTGTACTAATCCCACTAAAATTTTTGATGAACTTCCTGTAAAAACTGGCTAATCCATGGAAGATTCTGGATTCAAAGATATTCCTTGGCGACGACCAATCTTTGATTGCTTTGACTTTCTCCGTATCCATCTTCAACTCATTCAAAGAGATTGGGAACCCCAAATAAATGATTTCCTTCTTCATGAAAGATGATTTCTTCAGATTTATCAACAACTTCTCTTACTTCAACCTTCTCATCACCAGAGTTAGGTGTCTCAAGTGTTCTTCCTCAGTCTTACTGAAGATCAATATATCATCAAGATACACAATTACAATTTTACCAATGAAATATTTTAAGACTTCGTTCATCAACCTCATGATAGTACTTGGCGCATTCGTCAAACTAAATGGCATGAAAAGCCGTTCATACAACCCTTCATTCATATTGAATATTGTCTTCCATTCATCACCTTCCCTCATTCTAATTTGACGATATCCTCTTTTCAAATCAATTTTTGAAAACAACTTTTCTCCACTCAAGCAATCCATCAAGTCATCCATCCTAGGTAAAATAAATCTATACCTGATGGTGATTTTGTTTATAGCCCTCGAGTCTGTACACATCCTTTAGCCACCATATTTCTTTGGACTTAACACTATCGGTACAACGCATGGACTCAAACTTTCTTTGATTAACCCTTTGTCCATCAAATCCTGGACTTGCTTCTTGACTTCTTCATTCTCCTATGGCGTCAATCTGCACACTGCTTTGTTTGGAAAAATCATCCCCGGTATAAGGTCAATGTGTGGCTTATGATCTTTATGGGTGGTAACGAACAAGGTAAATCGTCCACCACTATATCAACAAAATTCTCCAGTAGTTCCTAAATTTCCTTCGGTAGATCATCCATTGAAGTACTGGTCAAAATGACACTAGGTTTCCTCACCACAACAAACGACATGTCTTCTTCTTTCTTAACTTCATCTAGAAGTTCCTTCCCACTCATGAGAAGTATATTATTTCTTGTTTCTTCTTTCACCTTTTTGTCTTAAATTGGAAGGAACATATGTGTTCTACCATTCTTCTCCAAGGTGTACGTGTTCTTTCTCCCATCATAAACAACATTTCTGTCATATTGCCACGGTCTCCCCAACAAAAGATGACAGACATCCATGGGAACAACATCACATAGGATTTCATCTCTGTAACCCCCTATCTTAAATTCAACTAAATATTGTTTAGTGACTGTTACCTGATGTCCTTTTTGCAACGACGAAACCTTGTATGGGCTTGGATGTGCAACTGTCTTTAATTCCAGCTTCTCCACCATTTATGTGGATAGTAGATTATTTGTGCTTCCACTGTCCACAATGAACTTGCATACCCTATCCTTGGTATTGCAAGAAGTTCTGAATAAAATGTTTCTCTGGACTGGATTCTCTACCTCCTTATCTGGCTTCAAGAGAATTTTCCTCATCATTAAGGATATTCCACCTTTTGCATCTTCTGCCTCAACATTTCATCTCTACGCCTATGAAATGTGATCTTCTCCTCCATTCCTTTTTCTATCAGGACATTCAAAATATTTGTGTCCTATTTTTGGCCCTTGGTTATGGAAGGAAGTGAAGAACAAGGAAGAAAAGGGAAAAAGCGAACTTCGCGGAAGACACAGTGACTAATATTGCGTCGAAGTGAGAAAAAGAGTAGAAAAGATGGAGTGAAGCCCGAGAAAGAAATCCATTGGATGAGGAGATCAGGGATGACAGATAAGCAAGGAAGAAGGATCGTGGATGACTCAGAAAGAGGAAAAAACCACCATTAGATTCTTTGGAGCACCGAGCAAGAAGGAAGGAAAAACAGGCTGACGAAGCCCTGAAAACATGGGTCAAGTTGACCTAGGGTTTTAGAAACCTAGGGTTTTGGTATCTAGGGTTTTGGACACTTAGGTTTTTGCCTAAGGATGTCGGTGAATGATTGTAAAGTATAATTAGAGGTCTAAAGGGATTAGGTTTGGTTGGTACTTTTGGGTTGATGTGTTGTTATTGTTACTGTTGATATTGCGTTGGTCGAGAGAAGATTATTGTGAGAGAGAGAAGCATTGGGTACAAGATCCTTTTGAATTGTAAGATCTTCAGTTGGGTGTGAAGATCAACCCTGCAGCTGGGTGCATAGGGAGGGTAGAGAAAGATAGGAGAAGAGAAGATCTGCTAACTCAAGGCGCAGATAAGAACTGTATGATTTACATCAATATAATATAGCACAGTTCTATGGATGTAGCTCTAGAGAGAGGGTGAACCACGTATATTTTGTGTTGTGTATGATTTTTATTTTTTATTTTTCCTTCATATACTGTTATTGCATTTCTAAGGTAGATCTGATAGGTGCATGGAGTAGATCAAGATGATAAGTGATATATGAATGCTGTGTTGTTCCTATGTTAGATCCACTTGATATTCCCCTTAGTTGTAGACATCTATGTCCTGCAACCCCCTCATAGTTGCTTCGGGTGAGACTGCATATCCTTCGCAGGTGTTGCCAAAAGGGCCAGTAGCTAGGGCTTGTTGGTGCACTCTTGGAGCTGAACCCTGGGTCTGACCCTGTGCCAACAAATGGTTCTATTGCCGGGACAAGAATATTTTTAAGGGAATGTCAAGGTGGTTTCCATCGAAGACAGAAACTCAAAAATGGATAGAAGATCAAGAAAAGGACTTCGCTGAAGCCCAGAACAAGAACCCTAATATTAGTTCAGAGGAATGGTTGGAGAAGTATATTTTTACTGATATACATGAGATATTATTTGGAGGAATCCATCAAGAGCTATACGAGTGGCTAGCTAGATTAGCCGATACCCAATTCAATATCTGATCTAGAATTCATGTGGTCTGGACGTCGGAGTTGATCAAGAAGGTCAAGGAAGATGATAACACCATATCACAAGAAGTAGATCACTCATTCGATAGTACCATTGGAGGGTACATCATAGAGTTTTTTGTTGACAGGGTAGAGTCATACAACCAAGATGAGAGATAATTCTTTAAGGGACCCAGAGGAAAATTTTTACAATTCTTGAGACTGAGACTCAAGATGCTATTGCATGAGAAGAACATCTTGAAGATACAATAGATTGGTTGGATCTGGAAAAGCTAATGTTCAAAAATTCAGACAGAGACAGTGACACAGAAGCTGAACATACGTACAATGGGAAAGTGTTTAGAGAAGTCCATCTTGCGAACCTGTTTAAGAAGAACTATGGGGAGGAGGGTTTCTACAGTGGAGAAGAAGTAGATCTGACGGAAAAAGAACATTCAGAACTTGCCGTGACCGAGGAAGGACAAGATGAAGAACTTCGTCGAGGAGAACCTGAAAGATCAAAACCACGCAGACCATCGAATTAAGTACTGTTATCCTTCCCATTGATTCAGTCTTAACAAACCAAAGTAATCCCAGTCACCAGAGCGTCCAGAGAAATGTCCATAGTAGTCCACCACATATTCAGTCAGGAACCCTAGTAAGATCTATGGCAGATGAGATGAGACTTCCTATATTTAGGGGTGATGGATCTAAAGATCCTGATCAACATTGGTTCCCATGTGAAGCTGTATGGAACATTAAGAATGTCACAGACGAAGCTATCAAAAGAAAACATTTCAGTACAACTCTCAGAGATCGCGCACTGAGTTGGTACATGAAACTTGTCCAAGGACTTGCACAGCCTAAGCCATTGAATCAGATCAAGAACGCGCTAATTGAAGAATTTTAGAAACCTAAATCAGAGTCACAATGTATCACAAAGATGAAAGAGATCAAGTAGAAGGTGGCCGAACCTGTGTGGGAATTCGATCAGAGATTCAAAACATTGATAGGCCGATTAACTTTCCAAAGCCCAGATGAACAAAACAAAGAATGGTTCATTGCTACCCTCTTACCACACATCAGAGTTCCCCTGATGCAACAAAAGATTGCTTTGCAGGCTGAGGCGTTGGAGATCTCCATGAAGCTTGAATCAACCCCTATGGGAGAATCCATCTCAGGTATGAGTCATATCCTGAGTCAACTAACTAGTTTGCCTCTGCAGGTCAAAGATATGAAGAAAGAGAAGGGAAAAGATAAAAGATAAGACATCTGGTGTGTTAGATGCAGATCAAAAGTCCATGAAAAGGAACACTACCCTCTATTCAACGAATACTTGGATTTTGGAGCCCCAAGCCCCTTGAAGCAAGTCACCTTACCCTGGTGTGAGGTATGCAAAAACAAACATCGTACTGGTGAGTGCTATTACATGCAAAAGTATGTTCAGACACCTACAAATTTGTACTGTACATTCTGTAAGTCTGTAGGGCATGATGATAGGGATTGTAGGGCTTATGATCTCATGCATGAAAGGTCAAGAGACATATATAATATCCAAGGTGAAGTACGACAAGAAGGAAACGCTACGTAGTACAACTTTCCCGGGAGAGGAAACTTCAATCCTCGCGGTGGATTCAGAGGAAGAGGTCAAGGAGGAGGAATGAGTTGAGGCTGAGGATAGATCATCTGTTATAACTACGCACAACCAGAACACCTTTCAATGGATTTTCAGAACCCTTATACCACTTGTAGCTACTGCAACTCATTTGACCATGTTAAAGAAGATTGTCCTATGCTGCTAGCTAAGCTTTAGGAAAGACGAGGACCTCAGCAGAACCCACAAGTGAAACTAATCTATGTTGAACCTCGTGGAGGAGACCCTAGAGTTGTTTTTATAACCAGAAGAGGCACTGTTACAGGATAAGACAAACTGACCTAAGGGAAGATTACAGAGGATTCAGGAATCAAGAAAGTTGCAAAGAAGACCCAAGCCTTTGATGCAAAGAAAGAAAGACAAATGTTTGAGGCAGCACGAAAATAATTTAGAGGAGACCAAGGTTCTTCATCAAAGACAAGACCAGAAGTAAGAGAGTATGGAATGCCTCACATATTTGATCAGTCTACTTCACCAAGAGAAGGAAAATAGGTAAGCAAGCTCATGGAATTTTTACATACTTGTATTAAGTTGATTCAGGATGAAAGCATTGTACAAGAGTTACAAAATTTAATCAGAAAATATGAGAAAGGAAATATAGATCCCTTACTAAATAGGGCAGTACACCAAATTGGCAAAAAGAGAAGGACAAATAAGGAATTACATTTGAATTCTCAAATAGAAGAGTATGAGATAGACTATGTGGTCCTCAACTTAGGATCGGAGGTCAATGTCATGACGAAGCAAACTTGGGCATAGATGGGAAAACCAAATTTGATCTACTCCCCTATCAGGCTTAGGATGGCTAATCAACAAGCTGTCAACCCATTTGGACGATTGGAGCATGTCCCTGTGGACATTGATGGAATAAGAACATTTGCAGATTTTGAGGTAATTGAAATAGTTGATGACATTTTCCCTTACCCTGCACTGTTAGGAATTGATTGGGCTTTCAATAAATCTACTATTGTTGACTTAAAGAAGAGACGTATGAATTTTGAAGGTGATGGTTTTAGGGTCATTGCACCTTTAGATCTCGATGAAGGTAAGTGATACACAGAGCCCATCAGAGAAGAAGACTACGCATATGCACTAGAAAACATCTACAAGCTAACCGTCATATAGCAGTATTACATTAATCCTACAACTGATGGGAATCTAAGATGGTGAAGTGAGAGTGCATGTTCATCATATTTAGAAGAAGCATTGGAGAACTGGCAGAATAAATTGTACGAAGTATCCACAAGAATATGCGCTAGATTAACATAAAAGTTTGTTGGATTGGCACAACAGTAAGTAACTTACCCACCTTTGATCGTCTGAATCCTTTAGAAACATTCTTGTCGGACTTTGAGGAGAATGTATCGATACAACAAAGATTACTAGCCATGGATGAGGCCTTGAAAGACAAACCAGGGAGATGGTGGGGGACACACAAAAGTAATATCACAGATTGGGTACAATGTTGTACTCTGATGACAACGCGATTCTCGGCACAAGTAGAAAGTTGTGAAGTAATGTACACAGGTCGAAGCTACCCAAAATACCATGTGCTAAGCTACAAAGAATCCTGGAGAGATGCCCCTCGAGAACAGTGGGCACACAAATTCATTAACACGCTGGGCACTACACCTATCAACTGGTACCTTCAAGCAGAGCTGTGCCTCATCACTGTAGACTGGGAAGGTATGATTCATAATTTTGTAACCACCTTTTTATTTGAAAGTGAATATCCCTCAGTAGACCAAGCATTACAGATTGTGAGACGGAAAGTATTAAAGGAGGTATCTAGCCTTCCCTTAGAACAGGAAGAGGATGAATGGACTGCGCCTCTCTAGAAACTGCAAGTTTGTTACAACATTAATGCGGATGAAGATGATGATCCGAGGAAAGTAAACATCGCATAAAAAGAAGGCCAGAGATATGTGGAAGGACCAGGAATTGAGCTGCCATTCATTGGACAATCGATTAAGATTAATAAAGTCAATATTGGAACAAAGGAGACACCAAAGCTTGCCAATATCATAGATTATTGGGATTCTGCCACCATTGACAAGATTACTGAGTTACTGTACGAGTATCAGGACTTGTTTCCAACCAAGTTCACTGATATGAAGGGAATTAAAGGGCCTATGGGAGAGATGAGGATTCCCTTAAATCCAGATGCATGTTAAGCCCTAATATTGGCTCATTACCCATTAATTGGGGCATATTACATTAGTAATGTTATTTTATTTATGTCGTCCTTATTCCATTAGTTTTAATTATACCTCCTAGTCTCCTATATATACTAAGGAGACATTTTCATTTGGAATCATCTTGTACTTGAACATTTATGTGGGGTAAAGGAGGTTGCTTCCTCGAAGAGGCTTATTATCTGAAATTCTCTCTTTTTCAAGGCATTTAGTACTTATTATGAGGTTTTTCTATTCTATATTGATATCTGGTTCTTAACATATGGTATCAGAGCTCAAGGTCTTGGGGTTTCTCTACTACATATAAGACACCGTGGAATTTTCACTATAACTTGTTTTCTACAAGGATTCATAAGGAATGGCTTAGAGGATATTTAGTAGACAGATCACGGTACGTTGGGTTAAAAATTCAGTGCCTGAGACCTTACACTTTCAGAGATAAAATCTTTGTAAGATAGGGTTCTGGAATCATCCTGAATTGAGTCATTGCGGAATTTTCACTATAAAAGTTTTTTTGTAATGTTTCAGAACCTAAACTCCAAAGGATATTATTTGTAATTAGTAAGGTATCTGTGGTAGCAATTTTAGCTTCTGGGTCATCGTAAATTTGTAGATATACCTTGTGGAAGATAGGGTATCTGACTAGTCCTATTGACTAGTATCAAGAAGGTGTTCTGGGTAAAACAATCATAAATTCTTGATACAGTATCCCAATTGAGTGAGACTAGTTGCATTGGATAGTGGATAGACCGTAGTAGTCTTGGTACAAGTTTCAAAATTTTATATCAATTATTTTGTGCGGGGAACATTATACAAGTAAGATCTCCTGGAAAGGCCAAAAATCAGCAAGTTGTGGGGAAGTTATCATAAATTCCACTTGGGACATCCAAGTTTTATCAGACGTATGGCATTGAAGAGAATAAATATTAGAGACCTATAAAAAATAAAATTTCATACTCAGAAGGGCCAAAATTTTGGAGATACAATAAAAAGAAGATTGTCTAGTAGAACCACCTCAAAATCAAGGTTTAAAGTGATACTTTGCCAACATGCCACCAAAAAAGGGAACTTCTACACAAAGTAAGCTTCCAGACAATCCTACTTGGACTCTTGATGAAGGTGAATAAATGAGTAGGGACATAAATGATTTACAAAAGAAGACAATAACAAAAGATGAACTACAAGAGATGATGGATTCAACAGAAGCTAAGTTTGAGGCAATAAATACTAAGATGGATGCTTTAAAAGGGGAGATCATGGAAGGATTGAAAAATTTCCTAATAGAGAGGACACCTGAAAGTGAAAATGTATCCCATGAAATTCATGATGAGGACACAAGGAAGGTGAATCAAGAATGAACAAACTCCAACTTTGGGTTGAAGACCAACCACGTTCCTAAGATTAATATGAGGAAGTTTGATGGAAATGATCCAATCACATGGATACTTCAAATGGAGCAATTCTTTGATCTACATAATGTGCCACATACACAAAAGGTACGAATTTCTTATTTATATTTAGAACCCAATCAATTTGTATGGTATCGATGGCTTTGTTCTCGCAAATCACTTGTCACCTTGACAATTTTCACGGAAGAAATGATAGCACACTATGAGGATACATAGAGCAATACCTTCTTTAGCCAATTGATAAATCTCAAGAAAAAGGGTTCAATTACCAAGCACATTGAGAACTTCCAAAGATTGAATATAAAGGTAACAAATATTCTATATGAGCACTTGATTGATGTATTCATAGGAAATTTAAAGGATAACATTCAACATGAGGTTCTCCTTTGGGAACCCAAATCATTGGAGAATGCATTTAAGGTGGCAAGGAATGTTGAAAGTAAAAATATGGCTATGGCTACTAGA